>JAQQSK010014001.1:0-11283 GCA_028658325.1 Potorous gilbertii
CGACTATTATGAAAGTCATTTTCAAAACTACATAGATATGGCCTATGTTGAATTGCCTGCCTTCCCAAAGGGAATGGGTGGGTAGGGAGGGATGGGGAGAAGGTGGAATTTAAAATTTTAGGACCAACTGTTGAGTATTGTTCTTGCTACTGCGAAATAAGAAATACAGGTAATGGGGAATAGAAAGTTATCTGGCCCCTACAGGACAAAAGAGAAGATGGGGTAAGGGAAGGGAGGGATGATTGAAGAGATGGCAGATTGGAGATAGGGGTAATTAGAATGTCCAGTGTATTGGGGAGGGGGGAGGGGACAAAGGGGAAGAAAATTTTGGAACCCATAATCTTGTGAAAATGAATGTAAAAAGTTAAATAAATTTATAAAAATAAATAAATAGCAAGCAACATCTACCTAAAAACCTTCAGAAAGCATTACATGCAATAGGGACAAGCTGGCTGCATTCCAGTAAGATCAGGGGCAAAACTAAGAAGTCCATGATCACCACTATTATTTATTATTGTACTAGAATTGATAGGTGTAGCAATAAGAAAAAAAAAAAGAAAAGTGAAAGAATTAGAATAGACAAAGGAGAAACCAAGCTATCACTCTTCTAAGATGATGTGATAATATACTTAGAGAATCTCAGAGAATCAAATAGAAAAATACTTGAAATAATAAACAACCTTGGCAATGCTGCAGGTTACATAATAAACAAACACAAATTATCAATATTCCTATATATTACTATCAAAGCCCAACAGCAAGAGATAGAAAGAGAAATCCTTTTTCAAGCTAAGGAAGATACTGTAAAATATTTGGGAGTCTATCTGCCAAAAGAAACTCAGGGACTATATGAAAACAATTACAAAACACTTTCTCCACAAATAAAATTAGATCTGAGTAAGTGGAAAAACATCACGCACATTGATAGGATAGCCCATATAATTAGAAATGGCAATTGATTAGAGGAGCCAACATGGTGAAGTAGAAAGACACACATATGCTAGCTCCTAACACACAGCCCATAAAATACCTGTAAAAAAGAAATCCCAACGTATTCTGGAGCAGTGGAAGCCTCACAACAATGGAGCAGAGGAGATATCTGTCCCAGAGAGACCTGAAAAACCAACACCGAAGGTCCATCACGCACAGGGCGTGGAGCAGAGCCCAGTCCTGTCTTGGCCGCACGGCACCGAGAGGATCAGATCAGAGCAGGCTTCAGGGACAGAATGTCAAGATGCAGTGCAAATCCCTCCCCCCAGAGCCGCAAAGGTCAGTGAGAGAGACTTTGTGGCTGACGAAGAAAGGCGCAGGGTGTCTGCATAACTCATGCACCCTCGGGAGGCAGTGGTGGAAGAAGCAGCAGACACTTGCTCCCAAAGCAGGCAGGACCTCGGATCCATTGCTGAAGGTCTTCACGTAAAAGCCCTGAGGGAACTGAGCCCCATGCTGCTGCCACCTTGCCTCAACCCAAGCATCTGAACTTAATCTCACAAAGAATAGTAGGCCTGCCCCAACCTGAGCACCTGATTTTCACCTCACACCAAATAACAGCCCTGCCCCATCTGAAAGCCCTCAGGCTGGGAAGCAGCATTTGAATGTCAGACCCCAAGCACTAGCTGGGCGCATCTGAAGGCGAGGTGAGTGTGGAAAAGAATGTCAGAAGCGAAGTAACAGTCTGGGAAAATGCCCAGAAAAGGGAAAAAATAAGACCATAGAAGGTTACTTTCTTGGTGAAGAGATATCTCCTTCCTTCCTTTCTGATGAGGAAGAACAATGCTTACCATCAGGGAAAGACATAGAAGTCAAGGCTTCAGTATCCCAAACATCCAAAATAAATATTCAGTGGGCTCAGCCCATGTAAGAGCTCAGTAAGGATTTTGAAATTCAAGTTAGGGAGGTGGAGGAAAATCTGGGAAGATAAATGAGAGAGATGCAAGAAAAAAATAAAAAGCAGGTCAACACCCTGCTAAAGGAGACCCAAAAAAATGATAAAGAAAATAATATCTGGAAAAATTGCCTAACTCAATTGCCAAAAGAGGTTCAGAAAACCAATGAGGAGAAGAACGTTTTCAAAAGCAGAATTAGCCAATTGGAAAAGAAGGATCAAAAGCTCACTGAAGAAAATAGTTCTCTGAAAATTAGAATGGAACAGATGGAGGCTAATGACTTTCTGAGAAACCAAGAAATCACAAAACAAAACCAAAAGAATGAAAAAATGGACGACAATGTGGAATATCTTATTGGAAAACCAACTGACCTGGAAAATAGATCCAGGAGAGACAATTTAAAAATTATGGGACTACCTGAAAGCCATGATCCAAAAAATAGTATAGATACCATCATTCATGAAATTATCAAGGAAAACGGCCTTGATATTCTGGAACCAGAGGGAAAAATAAGTATTCAAGGAGTCTATCGATCACCGCCTGAAAGAGATCCAAAAAGAGAAACTCCTAGGAACATTCTGGCCAAATTTCAGAGTTCTCAGGTCAAGGAGAAAATATTGCAAGCAGCTAGAAAGAAACAATTCCAGTACTGTGGAAATACAATCAGGATAACACAAGATCTAGCAGCTTCAACATTAAGGGATCGAATGGTGTGGAATAGGATATTCCAGAAGTCAAAGGAAGTAGAACTAAAACCAAGAATCACTTACCCAGCAAAACTGAGTGTAATACTTCAGGGGAAAGAATGGTATTTCAATGAATTAGAGGACTTTCAAGCATTCTTGATGAAAAGACCAGAGCTGAAAAGAAAATTTGACTTTCAAACACAAGAATGAGAAGAAGCATGAAAAAGTAAACAGCAAAGAGAAGTCATAAGGGACTTACCAGAGTTGAACTGCTCACATTCCTACACGGAAAGACAATATTTGTAACTCTTGATACTTTTCAGTATCTGGGTATTTGGGGAATCACATATATACACACATACACACACAGACATATACACATGTACACACAGAGACAGAGAGCACAAAGATTATTGAATACGATGGGATCATATCTTTAAAAAATGACGTTAAGGTGTGGGAGAGAAATGTATAGGGAGGAGAGAGGGACAAATATAATGGGGCAAATTATATCTCATAGAAGGCAGGATAACTTTAAGTGTAGGGAAAAAGAGGGAAGCTGAGAGAAAACATGAAGTTTCTTCTCACCATATTCGACTAAAGGGAGAAATAAAATGCACACTTATTTTGGTAGGAAAACCTATATTGTTATACAGGAAAGTGGGGGAGAAGGGGATAAGCAGGGTAGGTGGGATGATGGAAGGGAAGGCAATGGGAGAAGGGAGCAATTTGAAGTCAACACTCGGGGAAGGACAGGATCAAAAGAGAGAATAGAAACAATGGGGTGCAGGATAGGATGGAGGGAAATATTGTTAGTCTTGCACAACCCGACTCTCATGGAAGTCATTTGCAAAACTACACAGATATGGCCTATATTGAATTGCCTGCCTTCCCAAAGGGAATGGGTGGGGAGGGAGGGATGGAGAGAAGCTGGAACTCAAAGTTTTAGGAACAACTGTCGAGTATTTTTCTTGCCACTAGGAAGTAAGGAATACAGGTAATGGGGAATAGAAAGTTATCTGGTCCTACAGGACAAAATACAAGATGGGGACATGAGAATGGAGGTATGATAGAAGAGAGGGCAGATTGTCAATAGGGGAAATTAGAATGCTCGGTGTATTGTGGTGTGGGGAGGGGACAAATGGGGAGAAAATATGGAACCCAAAATTTTGTGAAAATGAATGTAAAAATTTAAATAGATAGATAGATACATGAATAAATAAAATAATAAATGACAATTCTACCTAAATTAATTTACTTATTCATTGCAGTACCAATAAATCTTCCTCATAATTATTTTGTATATCTCGAAAAAATAGTATCAAAATTCATCGGGAAGAACAAAAGTTCCACAACATCAAGGGACCTAATGAAAATTATTGCTAGGTAAGGTGGCCTAGCCCTACCAGATCTCAAATCGTATTATAAAGCAGCAATTTTCAAAATCACTTTTTCCTGACTAAGAAAGACAAGTGTAGACCATTCGTATAGTTTAGGTACTCAGGACATAGAATTCGATGAATATTACAATCTACTGTTTTATAAACTTAAGATCCACGGCTTGTGGCATAAGAACTCACTGTTAGACAAAAACTTCTGGGAAAATTAGATAACAGCATGGTGGAAGCTGGACACAGACCAATCCCTGACACCATGCACAAGAATGATTTCCAAATGAGTACATCATGGAGATATACAGATTGGTACTGCAAACAAATTTGTGGAGCTAGGAAGAGTGTATTTATCAGATTTATGGAGAATAGAGAAATTCTTGACTAAACAAGACATAGAAAACTTTATGAAGTGGAAAATTGATAATATTGATTACATTAAATTGAAAAATTTTGCACAACCAAACTCAATGCAACCAAGATTAGGAGGGAAGCAAAAAAACTCTGAAAGAATTTTTTCAATTTGTGTCTGTGATAAAGTCCTCATTTCTAAAATATTTAGAGAAGTGAGTCAAACGTAAAAGAATACAGGTAATTCCCCAACTGATTTATGGTCATAGCATAGAAGTAAACAATTTTCAGAGGAAAAAATTAAAGCTATGTACAATCATATGAAAAAAATGCTCTCACTCACTAATGGTTAGAAAGATGCAAATCAAAACAACTCTGAGGCACCATGTTACACCTATCAAATTGGCTAACATAACAAAAGAGGAAGATGATAAATATTGCGAAGATGATAAATGTTGTAAAGATGTGGGAGAGTTGGAACTCTAATTCACTGCTGGTGGAGCCATGAGCTGATACAGCATTCTGGAGAGCAATATGGAACTATGCCCAAAGGGCTACAAAACTATGCATACCCTTCGATCCAGCAGCACAGCTTCTAGGACTGTATCCCCAAGAGATCATTAAAATGGGAAAAGGTCTCACTTGTACAAAAATATTTATAGCAGCCCTCATTTTGGTGGGCAAAACCTGGAAATCAAACGGATGCCCATAAATTGGAGAATGGCTGGATAAATTGTGGCATATAAATGTAAAGAAATGCTATTGTGCTACAAGAAATGATGAACAAGGAAACTTCAAAGAAGCCTGGAAATACTCATATGAACTGATGCAGAGTGAAAGGAGCAGAATCAGAACTTTCTACACAGTTTGAAAGAAATTTTTTTTTTACTAGACTTAGTACTTCATTGCAAAACAAGGACTTAAAAGATTCCCACTGGATTTTTGAGTCAAAATGCCTTCCACCTTCAGAGAAAGAACTATAGAATTTGATTGCAGAATGAAGAAGACCATTTTCTTTTGTATTATGTTTTGTTTTCCTTTATGATTTCTTCCACTCATTCTAATGTTTCTATGCAACATGACTAAGGTAATAATATATTTAACAGGAATATATGTGTAGAACCTGTATAAAGTTGTGTGCTGTCTCACTGAGGGAATGGGAAGGTATTTCGGAAGTAGAGGGAGAGAGGGGAAAATACCTAAGATATATGGAAGTGATCGTGGAACATTTAAAACAAGTAAGATAATTTTAAAAGTAAAAAAAAACATTAAACAAATAAAATATTTATAAGATATCTATTTTAAGATGTCCAATGTAAAAGATAGAGTCAAGATGGCAGCATAATAGGAATTGTTGTAAACTCTCTCAAATAACTTGAAAATAATGACCTAAATTGTTTTTTGGAGCAAAAATTCAGGGTGAAGTGAATTTGCAGACCAAGAAAATTTCGACGGTGAACGGGATACGTATGTTTCACCCAGATAAATGTTGACTATGAGAGGACCTTGCTGCAGGTATATGAGCTTGGCTACCTCCGCAGGAGCTCTCAGTTTAAAGCCAAAAGTGAGGGCAGACAAATACTAAGTTTATTTTAGGGAATACCTTATTGGCAGTTTTTGCTGACCTCCGTTGCTTTGCCCGTACACATTTACAGGTCTGTTTTCCAGGACAAATAGAAACACTAGCGGGTGTGGAGTCAAGATGAAGGAGTAAAAACAGAGACTCATTTGAACTCTCACAATTTCCTTCAGATACCTTTAAAAAGTGAATCTGAACATATTATATATTGTCAGATTCCACTAGGATACAGAATGTGACGTATTTCCAGTCCTGGAGAGTACAGAATGTTGACAGGAAGGATATGTTGCACCAGACTTTTAGATCAAAATGTGTAGGTCTGCACTTGATCACAGAGGAGTGGGAATCTACTCTGGTGGACTGAATCACCTGCTCAGTGTCAATTCTCAAACCTTTCAGCCCAGGATAGGGGTCAGTTGAGACTGGGTGAGAGAGAAGTGCAGGGCCTGCAACAGTGACAGTAAGTATTCCTGGGACTACCAGTCCACAGACTAAATGTTTACCTACTTGAACATTTGGAAGCCAAGGTGGGAGATTAAACCATAAGTGTTTTCATTCTCCTTTGTTGACCTTGAACAATCCAGAGAACATTGCCCCAGGAAAAGTTCTGGAATAGTGGAGTCATCAGAAGTGCTACTGGAATCTTTTAGGTCTGGAGGCCAGGGAGATAGCCGGGAAGGTTCTCCCTTGCTGTAGTTGAAGAGGACCAGGACAGGAAAGGAGGTGTCCAGCAAGCTCTACCTCAGTGGGGCAGTAGAAGATTTTAAGCCCCAGGGGAATGGAGCCATCAAACGCCAACACCAGGATGCCAGGCTTGCCTTCCCACAGTCAAGGGAATCAGTAAATATTAACACAGATTGGTATCTGCCAGTGCCTGAGTCTGGAACAAACTTTGGCACACACCAGTAAACTCCATGTAAGTACCCGAAGAGCTAAAATATTATATAGTTTCTAGCTGAAAGAACCAGAGGCCACAGGATACAGAGCCAGTAACCAGGCCCTTAGCTTCCAGTCCAAGAAACTTGGACAGAGTCCACTGAGCCCCAAAAAGCAGGACACCACTTTATTTTTATTTTTTATTTTTTTAATGTTTATTATTCTTTATTTCCTTTTTATAAATTTATTTATTTAACTTTTTACATTCATTTTCACAAGATTTTGGGACCCAAAATTTTCTCCCCATTTGATCCCTCTGCCCTCCCCAATGCACTGAGCATTCTAATTACCCATATCATACATCTGCCCACTCTTCTTTCATCCCTCCCTTCCCTTATCTCATCTTCTCTTTTGTCCTGTAGGGTGGGATAACATTCTATTCCCCATTACCTGTATTTCTTACTTCCTAGTAGCAAGAACAATACTCAACAGTTGTTCCTAAAACTTTGAGTTCCAACTTCTCCCCATCCCTCCTTCCCCACTCATTCCCTTTCGGAAAGGAGGCCATTCAATATAGGCCATATCTGTGTAGTTTGGCAAGTGACTTCCATAATACTCATGTTGTGTAAGACTAACTATAAATCCCTCCATCCTATCCTGCCCCCCCATTGTTGCTATTCTCTCTTTTTATCCTATCCCTCCCAGAGTGTTAACTTCAAATTGCTCCCTCCTCCCATTACCCTCCTTTCCATCTCCCTGCACCCTGCTTATCTCCTTCTCCCACACTTTCCTGTATTGCAAGATAGGTTTTAATACCAAAATGAGTGTGAATTTTATTCCTTCCTTTAGTCGAATATGATGAGAGTAAACTTCATGTTTTTTTTTTCTCAGCTCTCCTCTTTTTCCCTCCACTAAGAAGTCTCCTGCTTGCCTCTTCTGTGAGAGATAATTTACCCCATTCCATTTCACCCTCTCACCTCCCACTTCATTTCTCTCTCACCGTTTACCTTGATTTCTTTTAAGATATTAACCTGTCCTATTCAATTCACTCTGTGCTCTCTGTCTCTGTGTGTGCGTGCACACCTGTACATGTGTCTGTGTACGTGTCTGTGTGTGTATGTGTGTGTGTGTGTAATACCAGCTACTACCCAGATACGGAAAAATTTCAGGAGTTACAAATATTGTTTTTCCATATAAGAATGCACACAGTTCAATTTTGGTAAGTCCCTTGTGACTTCTCCTTGGTGTTTACTTTTTCATACTTCTTCTCATTCTTGTGTTTGAAAGTCAAATTTTCTTTTCAGATCTGGTCTTTTCATCAAGAATGCTTGAAAGTCCCGTATTTCATTGAAAGATCATATGTTCCCCCGAAGTATTATACTCAGTTATGCTGGGTAGGTGATTCCCAGTTTTAGACCTAGTTACTTTGACTTCTGGAATATCCTATTCCACGCCCTTCGATCCCTTAAGGTAGAAGCTGCTAGATCTTGTGTTATCCTGATTGTATTTCCACAGTACTGGAATTGTTTCTTTCTAGCTGCTTGCAATGTTTTCTCCTTGACCTGGGAACTCTGGAATTTGACCACAATGTTCCTAGGAGTTTCTTTTTTTGGATCTCTTTCAGGCGGTAATCGATAGACTCCTTGAATACTTATTTTGCCCTCTGGATTTAGAATATCAGGGCAATTTTCCTTGATAATTTTATGAGGGATGATGTCTAGGCTCTTTTTTTAATCATGGATTTCAGGTAGTCCCATAATTTTTAAATTGTCTCTCCTGGATCTATTTTCCAGGTCAGTTGTTTTTGCAATGATATATTTCACCTTATCTTCCATTTTTTCATTCTTTTGTTTTTGTTTTGTGATTCGTTGGTTTCTCAGAAAGTCATTAGTCTCCATCGATTCCATTCTAATTTTGAAAGAACTATTTTCTTCAGTGAGCTTTTGCACCTCTTTTTCCACTTGCCTAATTCTGCTTTTGAAAGAATTCTTCTCCTCATTGGCTTTTTGATCCTCTTTTGCCAATTGAGTTAGCCTATTTTTCAAGGTGTTATTTTCTGCAGCATTTTTTTGGGTCTCCTTTATCAAGGTATTGACCCGTTCTTCATACTTTTCTTGCATCTCTCTCATTTCTTTCCCCAGTTTTTCCTCCACCTGTCTAACTTGATTTTCAAGATCCTTTTTGAGCTCTTCCGTGTCCTGAGCCCGTGATATAGATTTCAGATCTTTGGGATACAAAGGCCTTAACTCTTATGTCTTTACCTGATGGTAAGCATTGTTCTTCCTCCTCAGAGAGGAAGCTTGGAATCATTTTCTCACCAAGAAAATAACCTTCTACGATCTTAATTTTTTTCCCATTTCTGGGCATTTTCCCAGCCAGCTACTTGACTTCTGAGAGTCCTCTCCTCCCCTGGCCTAGGGCCGCCCAGCTAGTTCTTGGGGTCTGAGATTCAAAAGCTGCTCCCCAGCCTCAGAGCTTTTGGCGGCAGTCCTTTACTTCTATTCAGGGTAAGATTAAAGCAGGTTCTCAGGTGGGCGCAGGGCCGCCTCCCAGGCTCAATTCCCTCAGGGCGTTTACGCAGAGACCTTCTCTAATGGAGCTGGTGCAGAGCTCTTGCCTGCTCTGGAAGTCTCTGCCTGCCTACCGCCTCTGCGGCTGCCTCCCGAGGGGGCCTGAATCCCGGAGACACCCCGCTCCCCTCTCAGCCTGTCTCTCTCACTGATATTTGTGTCTGTGGATGGAGGGACCTTCGCAGCTGCTGGAGATTCCTTCCCTGAAGCCTGCTCAGATCTGCCCGCTCCTCTCAGTGCTGCTCGACCAGGGCAGGGGAGGGCTCCTCTCCTGTCCGGGGTGCGATGGACCTTTGGAGTCGGTTTTTCAGGGCTCTCTGGAACGGAAATCTCATTCACTGTGTTGCTGTGCAGCTCCCACTGTTCCGGAATTTGTTGGGAGTTCTTTTTAGAGGAAATCCATGGGCTGTGGGTTTGGAGCTAGCAAATGTGAGTCTTTCTACTCTGCCATCTTGGCTCTGCCCAGGACACCACTTTAAAAAGGCAGGGAAAAGTCAATCACATTTAACACGAAGGAAACTAGAAAAGTAAAGATCATAGAATGTTACTATTTGGATAGGGAAAAAGAAAATACAAATTCAGAAAAGAACAGCACTGACAATATATCCACATTTGAAAACTCAAAATGAAACATAAACTAGTCTCAGGCCCTAAAAGCATTCTAGGAAGAGCTCAAGTAGGATTTTAAAAGCCACATTAAAGATGCAAGAGAAAAACTGAACAGTTGTTTAAAAAATACTATAGACAAAATAGGAAAAATATCATTGAAGAGAGCAAATCTTTTTCTCCCCAGTTTATTTATTTATTTTTAGTTTTCAACATTCATTTCTACCAGATTTTGAATTTCACATTTCCTCACAATCTCTCCACTTCCACCACCCAAAAGCACCACGCGTTCTGATTACCCCTTGCTCCAATCTACCCACCCTTCTTTCACACCCCTCCTTCCCCTTATGCCCATCTTCTTTCTTTTCTTGTAGGGCAGGATAGAATTCTATGCCCTGATACCTGTATTTCTTATTTTGCAGTTACATGCAAAACCAATTCTCAGCATTCGTTCCTAAAACTCTGAGTTCTAAATTCTCTCCCTTCCTTCCTCCCATTCACCTACAGTGAGAAAGCAAGCCATTCAATATATGCTATATATGTGTAATTTTGCTAAGACTTCCATGGTAGTTATGTTGTAAGAGACTAACTGTATTTCCCTCCATCCTATTCTGCCGCACCATTTATTCCAGTCTCTCTCTTGACCTTATTCGTCCCCAAAAGGGTTTGCTTCTAATTATCCCTCCCTTCTATCAGCCCCCCACACATCACTTACTCCTTTTTCCCCTACTTTCCTGTAGTGTAATATAGATTTTCATATCAAATTGAATGTTCATGTTATTCCCTTCTTAAGCCAAAAGTGATGAGAGTAAGCTTCACATTTTCCCTCTCTTCTCCCCCTTTCCTCTTCCATTGGGAAAGCTTTTTCTTGCCTTTTTATGAGAGACAGGTTGCCCCATTCTATTTCTTCCTTGTTCTTCACAATTTATTTCTCTCTCAGCCTTTAATTTTGTTTTCAAACATATCATTCCTTCCTATTCAACTGACCCTGTGCCCTTCATATTCCAAGACCTTTGATCCCTTAATATAAAAGTTGCCAGATCATGTGTGATTCTGATTGAATTCTCACAATACTGGAATTGTTTCTTTCTGGCTGTTTACAACGTTTTCTCCTTGACCTGGGAAATCTGGAATTTGGCTAAAATTTTCCTAGTTTTGTTTTTGAATTTCCTTCCGGAGGTGATCCCTGAATTCTTCCAATATGTATTTTATCCTCTGCTTCCAGAATATTAGGGCAGTTTTCCTTGATAATTTTTTTTTTTCTTTTTAAATACATTTATTTAACTTTTTACATTCATTTTCACAAGATTTTGGGTTCCAAAATTTTCTCCCCATTTG
>JAQQSK010014002.1:0-11283 GCA_028658325.1 Potorous gilbertii
GCACATATTGACTCTAATGCAGTGTGTTTCCAGCAAGCCTAGTGGTTTCATTTGCTGGCCCACAATTTATCTTGAGAGGATGTGCAGTTAGGTGGAGGAGACCTCAGAAGGCTAGGCACTCTGACAGCTTGATGTTGAGGGAAAGGAGACAACAAAGCTATATAACCATCTCCCATCTTTTAGCGTGAGGGTAAGGGATCTGTCTTCCGCATAGTCATGGTTTCTGGTGCCACCAAAGTATCCCAAAATGCTGTAATTGATACTCTAATGATGACACCAGGTTAGCAGAAGATTTAATTATGATTGGTCTGTATAGTTTTTAATAAAGAAGCAGCATGGCAAAATGGTTAGGATGTTTGTGCTGCATTGGTGAAGAGCGTTCTCACACCTGGAGTTCCCTCTACATCAGAAGGTGGGAAATGTAATACATTTTAGAAAGATGTCCATCAAAATGATAAAAATGAACATTTGTCTCTTGAAGGGGGAAATGTCTCCATTAGCTATACAGTTCACATAAGGGAGTAATTTTTTTCTCTGAGGATCCTGAAAAAATAATATATCACTATATTGTAATTAAATAGATTCCAGGAAGAAATAGTTCTCACATTCTTGATATGCCTTACAGTTTCTTAGGTGCTTAATCAATGTGTGGGTAATATGACTGTATCCAATATAATTGGAATCGGTGTAAAGGTGTTACAATATTGAATATATACTCTTTTTGCCTTGACAGCTTTCAACCTGGAGACTTGCAGGCTTATGGTCTCAATGTTGGATGTATCCTTTTAATGCTGAAATTAACTTGTCATTGATATTTCCACAGACTGATGAGCAGGTTTGACCCAGAGGTAATACTCAGTGCTATACAAAGTATTATTAGCATAAGGGATAAGACACTCTTTTATCGAAGGATGTTGATATAATTTAGAAGTTTGTTAGCTTCTTTATGAATGAAAAGATATCCCCCAAAAGACCAATTGAAGCGCAGCTCGGAGCTGCCCAACAGTGTCCTTTTTCTTGAGGTTGCAAAGTGATGGTGATACTGGGTGGTTTCTAATCATCTGACAGGGGAAAAACAAACCAGAGTTTCTGACACGGTACTGACAGTGCTTTCAGTTGACCGAACACGTAAGGGCCATGTTGATGACACATAAAAACATTTTTTATTTTATTTAAATTGCATAGATTTATTTTTGACCTCCATCTTAAAAGAATGAGTAAATGTCTGAGGATGGCACCACAACCATTGAAGATGTCGCTTTTAGGGGAGCTTAAGTAGAAGCCTCAGGTCCTAGGCTTACTCTTGAATAAGAAAGTTGACAGTCTGGTGTTTTGTCAGGTCATTCCTTTGTGACCCGTTATGTCTGGCTCCAGTTTGTTGACTGGAAGATATCCAGAAGTGCTGGGACATGAGGTTTGGTTAAAGGAAACTGAGGATACAGTAGGGAAAAAAAGACATTCACAAATTGTCTAAGGGGAAACTTAATAACAAATGTGTCCACAAGTGGAGGTCGCAAGTTCTCTGTTGTTGAGGTATTTTAGGTGGAGATGAATGTTTAGTGTGTTTGGAACAGTGACAACAGAGAATACTTCTGCTCTCTACAAGGGAGGGTCTTTGAATTGGGAAGGACAGAGCAAAAAACAGTCAGTCGTTGTTTAGCAAAATAATAGAGGAAACAGTGAAAAGAAATCTAACTATGCTCTCCTTTCACTTTTTGTCCAGGCTACTAGACTGCTTAGATCAGGGCATTAACAAATACAGAATATCTGGATTTCAGCAAACAGTTTTTGGAGTCTTTTATGATTTCTAGGTGGACAAGGGATTAAATTAGTGGTTCCTAATCTTTTCAAGTTGGCAGACCCATTTTAATGCAAAAAATTTCTTAGACATGAGCATAATTTCAGCTAGTTGTATCTGTTGATTACAAAGATAGTTGGTGACAAAGCTTCCATAAATTCAATAGTGCCTTTAAATGAATTTGTTTCATTTATCACATCAGTTACGTTCATTTAAAAAATAATCCATGTGTGATATAGATGTCATAACATTATTCAGCCTGTAGAAGATATGTTCGCTTGTGTATTAGTCCAAGTCTGCTATGGTTTTGTTGGATTTAAAGATACAGACAATTATATTTCATGCACATCAAGGTTTATGGATCTGAAATAATGCTATTAAGTGGATTCAGAATTGGTTGAATGGCTAGACTTGAAGAGTAATTCTGCGTAGATTAATGTCGGTGTGGAAGGAGGTCTCCAGTAGACAGGCTTGTCCTCGGGGTTGTGCCATTCAGCATTTTAGTTAATAACTGAAGAACAAAACGTTGTGCTTGTGTCAAATTTGAAAATAGTGCAAAACTGGGAAGAGTAACATTGAATGGTGGAATTAGGATCCAGTAGAATTGAGGTCAGGAGTATATAGAATATATATGTGTGTATATGCATCATCCTGTTACATGATGTAACATCCTAGACCTGATTCAGAAAAATAAACTGCCAAAGAACATGGTGGGAGAGACATGGCTACATAATATTCCATGTGAAAAGAGGAATTTTTGTGAATTCTAAGCTCAGAATGAGTCAGCCTTTTGACATGTTAGCCAAAAAAGTTAATGTGACTTTATGCTACATTAGAAGAGACATGCATGGCATTGGGAAAAAAGGAAGTGATATTCTACCTTGCTCAGTTCTGGTAAGAGTGTATCTGGATGTTCAGTCTTAGGTACCATGTTTTAGCAAAGATATTGATAAACTGTAGGACAATTGGGATCATGAGGGGACTGTAAATCATGGCATATGAAGATAGGCTGAGGGAACTGCAGGTTTTTAGCCTGGAAAAGAGAAGGCTTTGGGGGGACATGATAGTGGTCTTCAAAGGTATGTGAAAGAGAGATTAGGTTTGTCTGACTTTGCCCCAGAATGCAGAAAGACTGATTTTGTGATTTTGGTTTGTTGAAGAGAAAAAAAATAGAACCATCCAAAAACGGAATGGGCTAACTCAGAAAATGGTGGTTTCTCCATCACTGGAGGGCTTAATTGTGAAGGCTGGAGCAATACGTGATGGGGATATTTAAATTTGAGTTGCTTCATAGGATCTAAAGTAGGTATGAGATAAAGCTACACTACCATAACTATATGACAGAGACCTCAGAATTTTGAAGAAATTCAAAACTATAATTGTAATACCAGTGGCCAAAATGGATCAGCTAACTTTAAAAATGTTTACTATAAGTGAAGGTTGGCAGATTTCCAGTCATTACTCCAAAGAATAAGGGTTCCTGATAGATTCTTGGGGACTGCTTACTGATGAGCCTGACTCTTAATGGGCAAGCTTGTGGTTTCTTCTAGAGTAAAACCATTGAACACTTTAGGAAGGATAGCCTTCCAGGAGAAGGGCAGTAGGGCATTTCTGACAAGGTAGTCCTTCCTCACTAAACTGCACTTAGCCTGTGCCCAATACATTGTGTCAAAAGCACTCTCTCCACTCCTCCTCCTCCCCATCACATATGTGCATGTATGTGTATAGTCTGTTCTTCATGTGCAAATTTCGTAAATAGCCTTGAGAGAATGGTCTCAGGTGGGAAAAGCCAATCTCCTCCAAATCCCACTTAGGCATCCAAAGAGAAAACCACCTGGTCCGTTAAAGCCCAATTAGAGAAGAGCTGTTACCTGAGATGGCATTGCCAGGCCTTGGTCGTGGTTTCGACTTCACTTTGGGTAGTAGCTTAGAGAATTAGAGACCTTGGGTCAAGATGACTTAGTGAGTCATTTATCCAGTACATCTCTGTTAGTAATTTAGTGAGTGCATTTCTATTAACAAGATTAATTTCTGTGCCTACCTGATAGAAGGTTTCTCTTGATTTTATGATGACTCCTCATATACAAGATGATATCATTAATAAAAAAAAATTGGAAATGGTATAAAATTTTGCCTAATATAAATAACTGTATGGAGTCACCTCATTGTAGACCATTGCTGTGGTTTAGGATTGGGTTTCTCTCCCCCCACTGAGGAAATGGTGATGTTTTCCTCACTTCTGAACCTTTCCTTTGATTGTTCACAGCATTTATTTTGGAAGTAAACCAGTGATGTTCCTTAATTGTCATTCAGAGGGACATGTCTGGCACCATGGGTTTTAGTGAATTTAAGGAACTTTGGGCTGTGTTGAATGGCTGGAGACAACACTTCATAAGCTTTGACAGTGACCGAAGTGGGACAGTGGACCCACAAGAGCTGCAGAAAGCCCTGGGGACTATGGGTAAGTTATCATGATGACAGTTGTCTAGTTGCCAGAAATCATAGTTTATCCAGACCAGAAATGGATGTCATTGTTTTCCTAGATTTTCTAGAAATTAGTGTTAGTAATTGGAACAGATTCTGGTTCACAGAATTTATTTGAAATGCTTCCTTTGAAAAGAGTTTGAGAGACTCTTAAAAATATATTTGTTTTATAATGTAGCTTGTTTCCACCGTACCTTTTCCTCTGTTCCCTATGAAGATTGAACTCACATGTATAATTTAGTTAGTCACCTTGCCTCCTTACAAAGGAGAGCCATTTCTTTGAATTTTTTAAAACAAATTTTTAAAAGAAGAGGAAAACAATCAGCAAAATTGACAATTCCATCAAAAAAAATCATAATACCAGTGGACCCCTTCCCCCCCACACCTCAGAGAAGGAATAGTTGAAGGTATCTCCTCATCTTCCTAATAGACTTTCAACTGTGTCATTTGGTCATTTTTTTCTACTTTTTTCTCCCATTTAGGATTTAGATTGAGCCCCCAAGCTGTGACTTCAATTGCAAAACGATACAGCACGAATGGAAAGATAACCTTTGATGACTACATTGCCTGTTGTGTAAAACTTAGAGCTCTCACTGGTATGTTCTAGGACAGTAACATTGCTGGTGTGCACTAGCAAACCCTCTTCTTCCAAGGTAGTGGAGTGCTGGGCTTTTTCCTAACTGCAGTGCCTATTAATACTGTTAACGATTACCCCCTCTACCTTTTATTCCCTTCTTTGTATTTGTTCTTCCTAAGATGGTGTGGTAAATCTTTTGGCAGATCGTTTATTTATTGTTATACTGATTTTAACTAAATTTTATTGCCCACAAAATTGATAAAATAAATAACCACTGTGTGCTAATTTTATGTGATTTTTGATCAAGTCACAGGAGGATGCCAATGATTTGTTACTGAATACAAACTGATTAGATCCCTTTGGAAAGAATTAAAACATTGCTCAGCTGTTTCAGGGGTTTTTATGGAAGGAAGATAACTAATACTTTATTCTCTTTGTTCTGTCTTTCCACATGTATAGTTTTTACATTACGTGACATCTGCCATATCTCTTCTAACGCTCCATGACTCCAGTTTCCATAAGACAGTTTTCATTGATTCGACAAATGTTTCTTGAATCCCTGTGAGATATATATATATATTTAGGTATTGGAAATGGGAAAACTTTAGGTCTTCATAAATTAGTAATCTTGATAATTGTGAACCAGTAGGTAGAGTGGTGGACTTGGAATTAGGAAAACTTGTGTTCACTTCCTGCCTGAGACAGTAGCTCTGTGACTCCAGGCAAGTCACTTAGCATGAGCCCCAGTTTGCTTTTCTGTAAAAAGAGGGTGGCTGTGAGGATGAAATGAGATATTATTTGTCAACTACTTTGTGAACCTTAAAGCACTATATAAATGTTAGCCATTATTATAAAAAGGAATTAGCTGTTACAAATGTTTGGTTTCTTGTAAGCTATATGCAAATATGTTCTTCATTTCTTTGGAAGTTTTTTGGAGACTAATTGTGCAACATGAATTGAGCTTTATTATCAGACCTGAGGCCTAAAAAGTCCAAAATCGTTGTTTCATTTTAACAAGAATTGTAATTGTAGTATTCATGCTGCCTTCTAACTTTGCCCAAGTCTCTGAAAGATCTGCCCTAAATTCATCCTTTCTCTGATATAAATTTGTTTTACTGCTTTATTTATTTTGAAATAACCTAATTTTTGCTATCACTTGCTCAATTTAACCCCATATTATTTGGATTTTTCCATGTCTCTTAAAAAATTGTGAATATCATGAGAAAGTAATGCACTTTTAATTTCTCTATTGTTTTTTCAGATAGTTTTCGAAGAAGGGATACAGCTCAACAAGGTGTTGTGAATTTCCCATATGATGATGTAAGTTTTAATAAACTGCATGAGGTTTTGATGGAGGGATAAGGGTGCCTGTGTTGATTGAATATAGCAAGCTCCCTTTTGAAGTCCACTCTACTCTTGAAACTACTGTGCGTTCGTCCCTTTGTTGCCAAAGAAGACCATGCCATCAGAGAAATAATGACATGACTTGCACTTGACTTTCTTTTGAGTGAGGGAGGGCTGTATAGATCCCCAGCCTCACTTCTCCTCCAGAGCCATCCGAATCCAGCGACCAAGATATTCATCAGGATGACTGGAGATGACCCAGAATGAGGCAGTTGTGGTTAAGTGACTTGCTCAAGGTCACGCAGCTAGTGAGTGTCAAGTGTCTGAGGTGAGATTTGAATTCAGGTCCTCCTGACTCCTGCACTGGTGCTCTATGCACTGCACCACCTAGCTGCCCCCCTCTTGAAACTACCAATCTGGTGCTGAAGTCAAGGTTTGATTGATCTATGAGAGTTGGTAAGCTTTTCTCTTAGTTTAAGGGCAGCCCTTGTTTGCAAGACCTCACTGGCATAATGAGCTCCATCTGCCTTCCACTACCTTCATGCCCTTGGAATCACTGCCATTGGGATTCTTGAGAGATCCTGGGACTCTGATTTGAAGTCTTAGATGGTGGCAATGGCTGCCTTTTCAATAGTGCTGTAAGATTTGAAAGCGACTTTTGTAACAGCCCTTGTGAAACCAATATATGGAATGGGAAGAGCACTCTGGGCAGTCAGGAGATCTGGGGAGGAGTCCTGGCTCCAGCATTTACTTACCAGAGTAACTTGGTAACTAACCAGGGCAGATCACTTAACACTTCTAGGCCCCAGCTGAAAATAGTGGTGGTGTTTTAACTTTTAATTTTTTTTCTATGTAGAAGCTGCAAAAATAATGTTGAGTTGAGACTCCCACCTTCTATCATGTGTGGCTCCTACCAAATAATGTATAAATAGCTATTCCTTCTGGATAAACATAAACTATTTTTTCAGAGTTAGGTAATGGAAAAATTTAAGATTCAGGAACAAAAAGTGCTAATGAAAACAATAACAATAGCACAGTTTCCAAGGAACCGATTTAAGAATTAGGCACACTAATGAGCATTCTTCTCCATTATGGTCTTCCTGCATTATTTTGTCAAGCCAATGTTAAGATTATTAAAAATGAATTTTAAAACAGTGATGAAAATGTTTACAAGCTCTTCCTTGCAGTCCTAGAAGACGCCAAATGATTGATAAGACAGCTTCAATATAAAATGTGATGATCATGGTGTCTGTAACAATATTCTATCCAATAAGATTTCCATCGTCTTAAATAATACCCAACAATAATAATAGAGTAAATAGTTGTGAGTATAATATTGAAAGAAGGCATTCCATGACATTTGTTGCTGTTGCTTCAAGAGGGTCTTTTATATGAGAATCCCTAAAACTGTGAAGATTTTTTGAAACAGAAAAGACCTCTTCATAACAGCAGTGCTCTACTGAGACTGGCCTTCATTTTGTTTTTGTTGGTTCTTAGGCCTCTGCGATGGTTAGGGTCTATTTAGGAGCACAGTCTTCCTCTCTATTCACTGCTCATATTCAACGCTGAAATGTTTTTATGTTATTATTATAGAAAGGATGTCTTCTCATAATGAAAATGTAGAACACAATATGTAAATGAACTATCCTTGGGCATGTTGTAACGTTGACTTTTTTTCACCCCACAGTTCATACAGTGTGTGATGAGTGTCTAAATCAGAGGAAGAAGATGGTGGAAATGACCAACATTCCTGTTTGCATTTTGCTTTGCATTTTTGATCTGTCATCTGTAATGTCTGTAACTTAACATTGGCACATTCTCAGAGATGCATTTTGTAAAGGTTCATTGCTTTATATACAATTAAGGTTTTTGTTTTTAGTTTTGATAATTAAAGTTTATTAAAAAAGAAATTTTAATAACTTAAGATCAAGTATGATACATCATGCCTTGAGTTTGGGAATTCCCATGAGCCATTGTTAATCATGCTTTGTTTTCTTGCTAAGCCATTATTATGTAAATTTAAGATAGTTAAGTGTTTGAGCCATACTATGTATTTTCCATCAAGTTCAACTAAAGCCTTTTAATGAATATGTGATGGTTGTCTTTCCTTTTATATAGAAGTTTGTCATCTATGTGGCTGTAAGTTTGAATAAGGCATTTAAATAACTCATACCCATCCTGTGTGTAAAAAGAGAAGAGAATGCGATGATCCAGAGCTATATTGGCTTTCGCTTTTTACACATTTGAAACCCAAATAATTTGTTATTTGGTTTTAGCTCTGAATTTTGCCCTTTGAGTTGTCTTGAATTCAGGCCTTTTAGGGCCAAACTCAAGGCTATAAATAGGGTATGTATGTGGACAAACTCTTAAAATTCTCAGTTGAAATTTGAAAACCTTCTGTTTTCTGAATCACTTCACAGACTTAAATGACACCATAGTTGCCATAATGACAGTAAGCTAAAGAAGAAAGAAAAGTGGGACTCGAGGGAAGGAGGGGCTGTCAACTTGGCATCTATCTTCAGGTTCTGAAACCTTTTAGCCACAGCTGCTGAAGACAGCTTAGTACCTAAATCTGATTCTGACACATGACTTAACATCAGAGATGGCCGTTATTTTTTCAGTAGGAATGATGCTAAAGAAGATGCTCTGTCATCTCCGTTGACACTCGACCCTAAGGCTCACTAAGGCTTTCCTGATTTTGTTTTTGATACACTAACTGTAAAGTTAGTTCTGTTAAGGTCTTTGTCAAGTTTGGAACAACCTAGTCCAGAGGCAGGGCTATTGATCGCATGTGGGTTACAATCCATTTGGAAGAGGTTCAGGGTGCCATTTTGATTTGGTGGCAACAAAGAAGGACCCTTATCCATTTCCCTTGCGGCAGCTGTTAGAGATTGGTTACTTAAATGTGTTTGTGCTTGAATTGTTCTGATAGGGTAGGGATAGTTTCAAGGGCTCTGATATTTTTTAGTGTGTCAGCTCTAAGAAGCAAGCTAGAAAGAATACACTCAAGATGAGCAAGACCAGGCTTACGTTCTGAGGTTTGGTTTTTCTGGCTGGCTTTTTCAGATGTATTAAAGCCACTGGTTGATGGCCTTAGTTGATGGCATGATGGCGTCATGGTAGAGCAGAACAAGTATTGGATAAACTTGGCTGGCCACACATGAGTCAGGTTGAAGCCTCCTCTTGGACAATTTATTACCTCTGACCAGGTTACTTGACCTATCAGCCTTAGTTTCCGCATTTATAAAGCCTCACCAGGGTTGAGATTATCCAAGGAGAAAATATATGTAGAGTTATTTGCACATTTTAAAGTACTACATAAATCAGTAATTATTTAGAATCACATTATGATAAATGATGTAAAACATGAAAACACTTTGTAACATAAGACTGCTATACAGCAGTAAAGTGGGCTGATTATTCTGTGACTTCCTTAAGCAGTTTCCTGAGATCATGCCTGAGGATAGGAAATGTCCTTTTCTTGACAAATTTGTAGTATCTCTGCCCCTCTCATTAATTATAACTGAAGCCCTCTAAGTTACCCTTGAATCTCATGTTTCTTTATTTCTGTTTTATGTTGGAATCTATTTCACCCATTGTGTACTTTTCATTCATTCACCTCTTAGTCCTTTTTCTCCCCTTTTTTCTGAGTTTTATTGGATATTTTTTGTAAGCCATATAAATAATTACATAAATATAACTCAAATACTTTGCTTTGGATTTAGGCCTGTATTAAACATAAGTTCCTCTGGTTGTTCCAACTCCAGCCAATCTAGTATCACCACAAGGATAAGGGTCCTTCTACTTTGACCTTTCAGATATATGGAATTAAATCTTAAGTTAAAAGTATATTTAACCCTAATGAAATTACATGGAAAGAATTCCTCAATTCCATAGAAGTGGCTGCATGAAGACTGTACTACACCGATTGTTAGGTACTTCATAAATGTTTGATGAACAAATGAGCCATATTTTTGAGGCAGCTGTTATAGATTGGTTACTTAAATATGTCTGTGCTTGAATTGTTCTGATAGGGTAGGGATAGTTGGCTATTACTCTGTCTTTGAAATGGCGGAACAGAATGTTAATTAGTTTGGGTTAAAGTACAGTAGTCATTGCAAAATACCTTTCTTCATGAATCATAAGAATACTACAGCGGGCAAGCTGCAAAGAGAAGCAGTTGAAAATTGCAAATCTTCTATTTTCCAATTCTCTTAACACACTTAAATGGCACAGTAATTGCCATAATGGAATTAAACTCAAGTGAGGCTGGCAGGGTGGCGGAGGTGTTGACCTGGCAACTGTCTTCTGGTTCTGAAGCCTTGCCAGTTACAGCCCCTGAAAAACCACAAAACGAAGTTCATAGCACCAAAGTCCATCTCTGACAGATCACAACATCAAAAATGGCCATGGGTTTAGTTTTTTTCAGTAGAAATGATGCCAAACAGTTCACCTTCAGGATAATCAAGGTTTTCCATCTGCCCTCTAGCTGAATTCTCTATGCATTCTCCCCCCACTTAAAGAATATAGTCTGTTTGAGAAGATAGGGGTTGGCCTAGTCTATTTGTAGCATTGCCAGGTACATAAGAGGCACCTAATAATTGTTTTTTTTCCATTCATTCATGTGTATAGATGAAAGGTCTACAGTAGTCTCCCTAAAAATCTAATTATTAAAAAAATTAGTGCTCCAGCTCATTAACGGTCATGTACCCCAGCCAGGCCAGAATAGTTATTACCACCAGGAAGGGGAAAGAAACTACACGTACTTCATACCCTGACATTCTTTCTACCCTCTATCCCTCCATTCTTCTGTAAGTAACAGTTTAGCATACAAATTCATATGCAAGATAGAGAATTAAAGGGTTATGGAAAACACAAAACATTCATTGAAAGTCACTTTATTGATGTTACAATAATAGTAACATAGAAAACCATGGATTTTTTTTTTTTATTAGACTCAGTGGACACTAATAAAATGGTGGAAGGATTCGGAACCTCAAATTACAGTGACTTAAAAACAGCAAAATTTTGCATTTAGCTATTAATGTAGGGAGGATTATAACCAGAAAAGCCCGTATAA
>JAQQSK010014003.1:0-11282 GCA_028658325.1 Potorous gilbertii
GCTTTCATCTGTTCCATTCTAATTTTGAGAGAACTATTTTCTTCAGAGAGCTTTTGAACATCTTTTTCCACTTGGCTAATTCTGCTTTTGAAAGCATTCTTCTCCTCATTGGCTTTTTGAACCTCTTTTGCCAGTTGAGTTAGCCTAGTTTTCAAGGTGTTATTTTCTTCAGCATTTTTTTGGGTTTCCTTTATCAAGGTATTGACCTGTTTTTCATGCTTTTCTTGCATCTCTCTCATTTCTCTTTCTAATTTTTCCTCCACCTGTCTAACTTGATTTTCAAAATTCTTTTTGAGCTCTTCCATGGCCTGAGCCCATTGGATATCTATTTCAGATTTTTGGGATACAGAGGCCTCGACTCCTATGTCTTTACCTGATGGTAAGCATTCTTCTTCTTTGTCAGAAAGGAAGGGGGTTATCATCTGTTCCCCAAGAAAGTAACCTTCTATGGTCTTATTTTTTTCCCCTTTTCTGGGCATTTTCCCAGCCAGTTGCTTGACTTCTGAGATTACTTTCCACACCCACCTCGCCTGCAGGTCCGCCCAGCTAGTGCTTGGAGTCTGAGACTCAAATGCTGCTCCCCAGCCTCAGGGCTTTAGCAGCAGGCCTGGCTGCTTTTCAATGGGAGATTAAGTTCTGGTGCTCAGGTGGGGGCAGGGCTGCCTCCCAGGCTCAGTTCCCTCAGGGGGTTTATGCAGACACCTTCTGTAATGGAGCTGCTGCAGAGCTCCTGCCTGCTCCAGGAGCCTCTGGCCACCTGCTGCCTCTGCTGCTGCCTCCCAAGGGGGCCTGAGTCATGGAGACACCCCACTCCCCTCAGCCCATGCAGACGTCTCTCTCACTGACCTGTGCATCTGTGTGTGGAGGGACCTTCGTGGCTGCTGGAGATTCCATCCCTGAAGCCTGCTCGAATCTGCTTGCTCCTCTCAGTGCCACGCCGACCAGGGCAGGGCTGGGCTCTGCTCTTGTCCGGTGCACAATGGACCTTTGTAGGTTGTTTTTTCAGGGCTCTCTGGAATGGAAATCTCCTTCACTGTGTTGCTGTCCAGTTTCCACTGTTCCAGAATTTGTTGGGAGTTCTTTTTAGAGGAAATCCATGGGCTGTGGGTTTGGAGCTAGCATATGTGAGTCTTTCTATTCCGCCATCTAGGCTCCACCCCTCATCATTTATTAATTGGGAAATGACTCATATTCCTACAGATTTGATAAATTTCTTTATATATTTGAGATATGAGATCTTTACTTGCAAAACTGTATAAAAATTTTCCCTCAATTTTCTGCTCTCCTTCTGTTCTTTGTTAAATGTGTTTTATTTGTACAAAACCTTTTTAATGTAATAGAAATTATCCATTTTATACTCCATACTGCTCTCTCTCTCTTGTTTATTCATGAATTGTTCACCTATACATAAGTCTGAAAACAGCAGTATTGTTTTAAGAATAACTTCGAGTGACTAGGTCATTTTGGCTATTATAAATACCCCGTATTAACTACAAAGCACTTATGAAGGAAGATGCTATCTGCATCCAGGGAAAGAACTGATAATGGAAGTATGTACAGAATGATTTTACATATTTGAGTGTGTGAGTGGGTGTATGTGCGTGTGCGTGTGTCTGTGTGTATGTGTACATAATTATGTCTAAGGGTAGCCATCTCAAGGGCAGGGGGAAGGGAAGAAAAAAGGAAAATGAAAGAAAGTTACATGATAACTTTATTATCTATTTGAAATTATTCATAGTAGACTTTCAGTTGCATGTACAATCATCTTTTTAAAAAGTTTTTCTTACTATGTTATGGAAATGCTTGTTCAATATCATAAATTAAAAATAAATTAAAAAATAAAATAAATAAAATTTTAAAAATAAAATTAAAAAGGCTGGGTTTATATAGCCTCTAATGTATCTTACAAGGCTCAAGCTATGATTCTATGAGCTTGATGGGGGAATCTTAGAAGCTTTTTCATGATCCTCTGTGGCAAAAGAGTGCTGTGAAAGAAGACAAGGATTTGGAGGTCAAATTATGAAGAATGTCTAGGTATAGGGTAGGCCTTGTATAAATGCCCAGAAGAAGAAGATGGAATATTGGATTTAGGAGACAGCAAGTAGAGCAGCCTAGCTAAAGAACACAGCGTATACAAAGTGGGAAGAGTATGAAGGAAGTATCTGGATGCAATCTCCCTAAACACCACTGCCTCACAATTACAATACTTTATTTTACCACTGTTAAATTTTACAATGGTACTTCCCAAAAAGGGTTTGATGAACTATATTACACTCTCATCAACAACCCATATACACATCATCTGTGCAACTAATCTATTTCATTTAATTTATCTACATTCACATTTCCTTTTATTTTGGGGAAATTTAAAAAATATTTTCTTTCCAAATTTTGAGCCTCCTATTTATGTAATGTGTGAGTTGTCTATAGATATGTAATTGGTATGACTGATATTTCTAGGTTTCTAGAATTTATTCCATTGTATGGACAGATACAAAATTTGTGGTAATGGAAATTTATAATTAAAGTGTAAGACATATAAGAGGAAGAAAGTGATAATTTTTACAGTTGCAAGTGTCACAAATCAAATGAAATAATATATAGGAAAATTACATGTATATCAACAGCTCATAACACTGTTGAAAGAGTCATTAACCTGAAAGAATATTCTATGGTGGAAACTTTACTATGCTTGGATTCAGTATGTGTGAGTTGAATTCTTAGTACTATCAGGCTGGTAAAATATTGAGTTTCTGTTTCCCTCTCTGTAAATCAAAAATTAATTTCTCCTAGGTTTGTCATGGGCTAGCTAGATTCCACAGCAGACAAAATGCTGGACTTGGAATCAGAAAGATTCATCTTCGTGAGTTCAAATTTACCTTTAAATGCTTACTAGTTGTGTAACCCTGAAAAGTACTTAACACTGTTTACCTTAGTTCCTTATCTATAAAATGAGATGGAGAAGGAAATGGCAAACCACTCCCAGTATCTCTGCCAAGGAAACCCCAAATGGAGGCACCAAGAGTCAGACACAACTGAAAAAACAACAGCAAATTTTTGCCTCATAAAATCAAAATAAGGACCAAATGAAAAAATAGGATGCAAAAATCCTTTGAAAACTACATCATTAATGAAGTCAAGACATCATATTATCAATTTGTGAATAAAGAGGTAAGAAACCTTAGGAAAGGAACTCAGCATCCATTTAATCTAAACAAAAACTAAATACTACTCTTCTTTGCAACATACCGGGCACATGATTATCTACTGAGAGTTAAAAGTGACTACTAAAGGAGAACCCCTTGCCTCCTTAGGTGGCCCATTCCTCTTTGTGTAAGATTTAGTTGTTTGGAAGTAATTTTTTCCTTCTGACATCACACATAAGTTTGCTTCTTTGCCACTCTTCATCCATTGCTTCTAGATCTGCTTTTTGAGACTGAGCTGAAGAAGCCTAATTTCTCTTCCATAAAGCAACCCTTCAAATACTTGAAGACAGTAACCTTCACTTAGTCTTCTCTTCTTTAGGCTCAAAATTCTAAGTATCTTCAACCAATTTCTATATGGTATAAATTCAAGGACTTTGTGAATTTAAAACTCTGAATATTCTCTAGCTCATCAGTGTTTTTCCTGGAATGTGGTATCCAGAACTGAGAGTGATAATTCCTAGTACTGCCCAAAGAAGATGGAGAATACATACAGCAAAAAACATCATCTCACCATTCTTGGATGTTATGTCTTAGTGCTTCCTAAGATTTCATTAGCTTTCTTGTTTGCCACTTCAGACTACTGACTCATGTTGACATTGACATCTGCTATATACTTTTTTCAAATGTCTAGCAGTGCCTCTCCAATCTAAAGTGATACCATTTGGAATGGTTCTTGAGAAAAATTAACCTGAATCATATGTAATAATAGCTGATATTAACAAAGATCTTTATGCATACTCTCTTTTTATAATAACTATGTCAAATAGCTATATGTACATTATTATTCCCTTTATTATAGATGTGAAAACTGAGAATCAAAGAAGTTAAATGACTTTCCTATGATTACAAAGTAAATTGTAACACATGCAGCACTCAAACTTGGTTTCTGATACTCAAATCCAGCTCTCTTTCTACTATAACATATATCTTGCAGAAGAATGGGTTGGAGAGGAAAGATACTGGAGAGAAGGAGCTAAGTCAGGTTTTTGTAATAGTCTAGGAATCATGGGCTGATATAAAGGCCTGAAATAGAGATGAGGTAGTCAAAGTCAAAGGAAGTGATGGATGCAACCAATATTTCGAAAGGTGAATTGGAAGGATGCAGTAAGCATGGTTGGGGGTAAAAGAAAGAGAAAACACATCCAAAGAGTTCCACAAATTGTTTGTGAGCTTTAACTGATATCCTCTGGGCGTAGAAGACTGAGATTTTTTTTCAGTCTTGGGGAAATTGTCAAAAAAGCTTTTATGGCATTAAAAGGAGGATCTGATTACTGTGTAGTATTAGATTTAATAGATGCTTCATGATGTGATGAAGAGCTATTTTTGAACTGAAGTTCATGTCTTTCTCAGGAAGCTAATTTTTCTTTGCTTCTTACTCCATGAATATAAGTCCAATGGCATAGCATTGTTGAATGGCAAATTTCACAGATCCCTTTTGTTTTAAATAAAAAATATGACATTTACTGGTTTTAAGAGATGTACCATGACCATTTGCTTTGTTCTTCATTTACTAATGTGTCTCTGGAAAAGTATTTATATTCTGAGAGTGGTTTCCCCATTATAATGGTAGACTATTCCTATTACATCTAGAGGGGCAATTATATGTTTATTAAAATCAGTACTGAATGGTTCTAGTTGTTAAGGGTTGAAACATTAACAATATTACAAAAGTTATAATAGCAGTAATAAAATATCACATGCCAGTTTTCATCTGTATTCATCCTAAATCCCTCTATCACCCATAAATTGTAATTCCAGAGATCTGTTCTTTAGGCAATGTTTAAACTCTGGAACATATCCCAAACTAGAAATTAAATGAAAGAGACCTTTAATGACTGAAATAACTGTAACAGAGTCCTTGAAATAAAGACCTGTAATTTATTCCTTAAATTGTTACTTAGAATCTTATTGGTTTTTATTTACTCTTTTAACACTTCTTTACCTTTTTTGTCCATTTTCCAAACCCACACAAGTTTGGAGACAGCAAATCAGAAGGTCTGTGAAGAAATGAGAGCTAGTACAAGTAGACATAGTCATGATAGGAGAGGTACCACATGGAAGGGGACATCTTTAACAGTGAGGAAAGAGACAGAAATAATTTTAAAAGATGCAAGGATTATAGTCCCACAGAATATATGACTTTATCAAGAAAAGTTGATGATAAATATCACCTGCTTAAGGAGGCAAGGAATTGTGTAATATGTTTAAGAAACATTTCCATAATAAAGTAAACAAACATTGAAAACCTAAAGGGAAAGCCTCTGATACCAGAAAATTCAATTTATATTCAAGTTCTTGAGCAGTGATCAACCTGGTTCAGTGAAGTGTTATTGTGTATTTAATTCACCATTTGAGTTCTTGAGAAGGAAACTTGAGAACTGTTATGCCTACCAAGGTATAAGAATTAAACCTTGCCACGAAATTTTCATATGCCTGCACTATATTAGAGCTGCTAACATGCCTCTTACCCTTAAATGGGTCCTAGAAACCTGAGCTTAAAGAATCTAGTCATAGTTTGCATGGCATCTTAGAGAAAGACTTGGCCCTTGGATTCAGGAAGCCATAGGTTCTAGTTCCTACCTTTGACCCATATTGACTCTGTGACCCTGGATAAATTATTTCACTAGACAATATTCTAAGACAAAGATTATTCATCTTTTTATGTCTAGACAATATTCTAAGACAAAGATTATTCATCTTTTTATGTCATGGATCTCTTTTTTTTTGGCAGTGTGACAAAATCTTTGGATCCATTCTCAGAAGAAAGGTTTAAAAAGACTGAAATAAAATACATGGAATTGTAAATTAAATAAATTATATTGAAACATATCAAAATAGATATTTAAAAACAGACTCATGGACCTCAGGCTAAAAGAGCCTTACTCAAGACAATAAGTTGAAGTGGAGGTATTGCTTGCATTGGTAGAAGAAATTTCCCCACCTGGAAGTTCCTTGTAGTAATAAATCATAGGCTTCATCACAATTGCTATATTTTTGTAATGGTTTTAAATGTAAGGGGCAAAAATATGATTTCAGCAGACTGGACCTTTCATGATAGTCCAGTCCCATTCTCCTATTTCTTGTCACACACATATGTGTGTATGTATGTATGTTTATATGCATGCATGCATATACATATGTGGATGAGAGAGAAATCTCCCCAATAGTTCCATGAATTTTATTTTTAAAGGGTCCAGTGGCTAGCAATTATCATAGTGAGCATCATGGAAATGACTTCGGATTCAGAAGGCTGCATGTAATGCTGAGTGTCCGGAGGAACATTATGCAAGACATTTCTATGTCTGAAAAATAACTTAGATTTTTTTGAATTTTTTAGATTCCATCCACATGTTTGGTATCTCATGGCTACAACTTTAGTATGCTACAAAGAAACTGGGCTCAAAAATCTCCTATTGACAATGAAAGTTGGTTGTTGTGTTATTTCAACGGTGAGAGACTTTTCATGACACTATTTTAGGGTTTTCTTGGCAAAGATAGTGGAGTGGTTTGCTGTTTCATTCTCCAGTTCATTTTACTGGTCACTACTAATTGTCTGAGACTGTACTTGAACTCAGGAAGATGCGTTTTCCTGATTCCAAGTCCAGTGCTCTATCCACTGTGACACCTAGCTGCCCCAATGAAAGGTTAATCAAGAGCAATATTGCATGATGGACAGAGGGCCTTGGAGACTCTGAAATCAAGTCCTGCTTTTGACACCTACCATGTGGATGACTCTGCGTAAGTCTCTAAGACTGTTACCCAGGAGTCCTCAGTCAGATTCAGTGGGAGTTTCCAGAGTTCCCCAAATGGAGAAAATCATAAATCTGGGTCAGAACATATGTCTCATCCTTCCTTCTCCATCGAATCTCAGCATCAAATAAAAAATGTGCACTTTTTTTTTTTGCAAAAATTCAATAGGAATAAGGACAGAATCCTACATATTGATGGATCTTTATTTTGTGATGCAGAAATAAGGGAAAACTTTTGATGTGGTAATTTTTCAGAATAATAAATACTAATTTTTCAGAAAGATCTCTTCAGTCATTTAAAAGTTCAGTGAGGAAAGTAATTCAAACAAGATTCAAGGATATCGATATTCATACATACATACACACACATATATACATTCACATATGTATATATTCATTAAGTATAAAATTTTGGTTTTTTATTCTATATCATTATTCTGTTTACATTTTATCTAGGATTTGGGATAGTACTGTCTTTTATCACCTGGAGTTCTGTTTCTCTCAGTTTTTGTAATCAAGAGTTTGATAAATGAAACTCAGCAAATCTTACCCACTATTTCACTAGATGCATATTATCTGTCACTGTCCATAAAATATGCTTAAATATACCTGTGTTCTTTTCATTTTGCTGCTCACATCTTGTCCTTCAAAAAAAATCCATCATTCTGTAAAGATATTTTTTTTGAAAAAATGATATTTTAAATCTTTATTTTCCAAAATATGTACAGCATAATTGAGAGCAAATTATTTAGTATATTTGGATTTCACTATTTTCTCTTGTAACCCTCATTTTGGGGTGTGGGATAGAGGGTCTTTCTTCCTGTCTGGGTGGGCCCAGATATCCTCTGTCTGCTTCTTACTGGACGGATGACTCTTCTAAATTGGCTTCTGAATCATAATTCCATGGAGTTATAAGCAGGCAAACTATATTCCTCAGCTCTCTTTCATCATGGCCTCAACAGATAAAGATGACTTGTGACAAGGTCACACCAAAGAAAAGTAGATGTAAACAAGAAACAGCCCATCCCAGGCAAAGGTTGATCCAGAAGTCCATGTGCTCAGCAGCTCAGGTCAGGTAGGTTATTCTTTCTATAGATGCTAACCTCCGGAGCTCAGAGTGCCATGCTTACAGCTTGGGTCTTGTAAGAAGAGAGCTTTAGGGTCAGGGATTGCCCATTTAGTAAATCCTTGAAATGTTTTCTCAGCAGACAGTGAAAAATGTCAACATAGTTGATAGGAAGAAGTCCAAAGATATCTGTACCTGGTCTGAAGTGGGAGGGAAGGGCTCTTCCATCAACCATCCTTAAGAGGGGAAGGGTGTTATATTCTTATAAAACAGAGAAAGTGAGATTTTTATTATCCTTACTTCATAGAGTCAAAAATAAACATTTTGAATAAAAAGAAAAGAAGAATACAAACTGTATTTATATTAAACAGAGACAAGAATTATGCAAGACTTGCTTGATTAATACTCATGGAAAGATTTGTGAGTTGAAATATGAGTTGCCTTTCTCTTTAGTAGCACACTTCGTGGATTTTTTTTATAATATAGATAAATGTTCTTTTCCTAAAATTATTTTGGAATGTGTATATGTTATTGGTTATATTGATGCTATTTGTGATTAAATATAGTTCTTTCTTTCTTATTCATTGAGCCACTCTCTATATCAAATATTAAATGAATCAACACATCAACTTTGTATTATAGAAGTTTTCTACATCCAGTGCCTTACTTTTTCAATGAAAGAAAGAAGCTTTATTTTTTAAGACCCTTTCCAATTTGGTCATTTCTGATTAAACAAATATTCAGTTTTGTTTTATTATTCTTTCTGATAACCTTGTTTTACTTATTGTATATATAATTTTCCTGGGTTTACTTCCTTCACTTTAAATCATTTCATCTAGGCTTTCCTATATTTATCTGAGTCTTTCATTTCTTGTGTCATGGTAATATTCCATTCATTCAGGTACCAAAATTTGTTTAGGCATATCTGATTGGACCTATTTTATTTCCAATTCTTTCCTGCCATAAAAAGTGGTGATATGAATATTTTGGAATATAAATAAACTTTCTTTCTGTCTTAAATTTCCTTGAGGTATATGCCTAGCAATGGGACCTATAAATAAAGGGTGTGGACATTTTAGTAATACTTTTTAGCATAATCCCAAAGTTCTTACCAGAATTTTTAAACCAATTAAGGAACTGCCAATATTAATTAAGTCTATATTTAGTCATCTTCTCCAATTTGATAGGCAATTGAAATTGAGATGTACTAAGTTTTCAGATCCCTTGTTTTAATTATTTTTAGCCCTCTTTCAAATAGTTAAGTTTACATTTTTTCCTTTGATAATTGCTCATATTCTTTCATTACTTGTTTATATAGTAAGTATTTTTGAAAGTGATGATAGTGATACCATATAGCTGTCCAATCCAATGCAACTAGCTGCTTAAAACTCTGTATCTATGATCAGAACAGTCAGTAAATATTTATAAATAAATCCTTTATTCATTATGTTTCAGGCATTGTGCTAAGTGCTATGAATAGGAAAGATTCAAAAGACTCTCCTTGTCCTTAAGGAGCTCACAACTGACTGGGGAATAACAAGCAAACAAATATGTACAAACAAACCATGTACAGGATAAATGTATCATAACTGGGAGAGAGAGAGAGAGAGAGAGAGAGAGAGAGAGAGACAGAGAGAGAGACAGAGACAGAGACAGAGAAATAGAGAGGGAGGGAGAGAGAGAAAGAAAATGAACTTGCATGCTTTATAAAAACCATCAGGGTATGAAATATATAGTACCATTTTCTTCACATAAGTGGGGAAAACATCGTCACATAGAGTTTGAGGATGAGCTTACTTCAACACAAACTTGTTTAAATAACTTGTTATTTATAATAGTAACAGCATTTCCATTCCCTTTAATCACCAATGCTTAGGATATAAAGATGTATTTGATCATGATGGCTTAAAATATTTTGATATTTTTATGAATCTGTAACTTCAAGTAGAAACTCCACAGTCATTCAGATCATATATCTTCTGCTTATGCTAAGTAGTTTTTTTATGTAAGATTCTATAAATCCTCCATAGAGGGAACTATCCAACATTCTGGGGACCTTCTTTTATCAATGATACCCATAAGTTAGGTTTCATCCTTACTTATTCAGCGTACTCAAAGCATGGCTATTCTTTTTTGTCATACATCTTTTTATGCTGCTTGTTTTGAGCAATTCTTGTTCTTTATTCACAACTACCACAAACTTTCCCATTATTCTTTGAGTGACACATGCAAATTTGATATTTCAGAGAGTATTAGGTGTCATTACAAAAATATAGGCTCATAGGAAGGATCTTTTTTTAAAGAGATGGGTTTTTGTTTTAGGGAGAAGGAAGCTTAGGGACATTAACAGCACTATATAATCTCTTAAAGAAAATCTAGCCATCTTCCTCCTTGTTAATCGGTACTATGGATCGTTCATTTAAATGCACACCATTGTTTGTACATTGGTGTTTTTTATCAACTTGGTTTTGTTAGGGTTAGGTCAAACTCTGTCAAGATTGTTGATCTTATTTAGAAGTTCTGCATTCCAGAGATTGAGTAAACCGCAATGTCATTTGAAAACAGTAGTTTCCAGATTATTTAATGATCTTCTGGACTCTGCCCTGGGTCTCTTCATGATGGTGACAAACAGTGTCCTTTATTTGATGTTTATAATTAAAATAGCATCAGACAGATTCACCTCCGACATTTTTCTTCTAGCAATAGTAAGTAAATTTGTTTGAGAAAAACTTTTTTGGAGGACAGCCTTCAAAGTAGCATTTTAGTCTATCAGATCAAAAGATCTTTATAGCATCTAAGAAACAAAAGCCTAATATATTTTCTATTCCTTTTGATCAACTGTTTAACTGTAATGATTTGGGCTACTACAAATATTTTAAAGACCTTTCTGTTGCTTTCTCATACCATCATAAAGCATGTATAGATATTCTTTTTTTTAAAATAAATTTATTTAACTTTTTACATTCATTTTCACAAGATTTTGGGTTCCAAAATTTTCTCCCCATTTGTCCCCTCCCCCCTCCCCGATACACTGGACATTCTAATTACCCAAATCACCAATCTGCCCTGTCTTCTATCATTCCTCCCTTCCCTTGTCCCCATCTTCTCTTTTGTCCTGTAGGGCCAGATAACTTTCTATTCCCCATTACCTGTATTTCTTATTTCCTAGTAGCAAGAACAATACTCAACAGTTGGTTCTAAAACTTTAAGTTCCAGTTTCTCCCCATCTCTCCCTCCCCACCCATTCCCTTTGGGAAGGCA
>JAQQSK010014004.1:0-11281 GCA_028658325.1 Potorous gilbertii
TTACATACTATTTATAGTATATACATATATAATATATAACATGTAATGGTATATAGTTATATATTAATAACTACATTTCAGTATGAATGGTTTCCTTTGTAATCTTATGTATTTTACTTTATGCCCAAGGAGGCAGCTAGCTGGCACGTTGGATAGAGTGCTGGATTTGATGTTAGGAAGATCTGAATTCAAATCTTGCCTTAGACATATTCAACTGTATGTGACCCTGGACAAGACACTTAATATCTCTCTGCCTCAGTTTTCCCCTCTGTAAAATGAAAATAATAGTAACATCTACCTCACAGGACTGTTGGGAAAGTCAAATGAAACAACCAACTACAGTGAATTTTGCAAACCTTAAAGTGATATATAAATGTTAGCAATTCCTAGCTATTAGAAAGGATTTCAGAAAAGGGCATCACCAAATTACCAAAGGGTTCCATGATGCAAATGAGGTAAATAATTCCTTTTCAAAAAAGAACCTTAGTTACTCCCTAGAATGTGTCTTTATCTCAAGGACCCTTCAAATGCTGCAGGGGTAGGTTTTTTTTTTTTGGTTTTTTAACTTGATTTTTCTTCCCAACTAACTCTTATTTTTCTGCTTCTTATCTCCATTCCCTCTTCTTCAGAAAATCTGGGAGGACCCTTGAAGATTAATAAAAATAATAGCAGTTATGGCATGATGATGATGATGATGATGGTGCTGATGTAGCTCAGTGATACAGTGAGTAGAGTCCTAGACCTGGGCTCAGGAAGACCTAAGCTCAAATCCTGCCTTAGATATTTACTCACATGTGACCCTGGGCAAGTCATTTAACCTCAGTCTGCCTCAGTTTCTTCATCTGTCAAAGATAATAATAAGAGCACCCATCTCCCAGGATTTTCATGAGAATCAAATGAGATAATATTTATAAAATACATGGTAATCCTTAAAACACTATGTCTCTATTAGTTATTGCTATTGCCGTGTTGGTTGTGAATAATAATAAACATAGAAGGAATTAAGGGAAGCACACTAAACAATACAATTCCCATAGAATGGAGATGAGGAAGCGATGACTTGGAGGTTTGCGAAGCACTTTAAACAAGTCTACCATTTCACAAAGCCTGATCCGTCCATGCCTCCTTATCCCCATCACCTGCTCTGGTACAATTTGCAGTGTTAACATAGCTTTCTCTCCCCTGCTTCTGACATGAGGTTCTTGCCAGCTTTATCTTGGCACCGAATCACACACTGCACCCAGGAGGCTCATGAAGACTCACTACTCCCTGGGGAATGCAATCCCATGTTTTATAAGCTCTCCATTCAAAAGACAACCCTGCCTTGGTGACCTGTCTATGCAGCCCCTTCCGCCATACTGTTCCACCCCTAATGACCCATAAAAGTGGCAGGAGACAGAAGGAATGAAATGGTTGCTGCGCTCCAAACTCTGGGCACAGGGGAAGGTGGATGAGGATGGTGCCAGGGAGATTTGGCAATGCACTAGAGCAAAAGAACAGAGGAATAAGAGGAGTTCCAGGCAGTTGGGCATGTCACATAATTACGGGAGAAAAATTAGGCCACAGCCTGGCTCTCTCTGTCTCTCTCTGAGTGATCATCACCCTCATTATAAAGCAACTAATTATTAGCCTGGTTCATTAGCAATTATAAATCTCTAACTCCAGAACTTCATTTAAAAAAATGACAATTTTTTTAAATGAAGTTCTGGAGTTAGAGATTTATAATTGCTAATTATAAGTTAGCACTTAATTATGTTCCTCAGCAGTCTGGATCGAACACAATATTAACACACCCAACTTCCATCAAGAATGAGTGTCCCATAGGTGTCTCAAACTCAACAGGTCCTAAACAGAACTCATTAGCCGTCCCCCAAACACATCTCTCTTCTGATCTTACTAGTTTTTGTTGAGAGTACCATTATCCTTTTAGTCACTCAGGTTTACCTCAGCGACATTGTGAACTCCTCCCTCTCCTTTACCTCAAATATCTAATCAGTTGCTAAATTTTATTGTTTTTACCTCCACGGCATCTCTTGAATTCACCCCCTCCTATCTACTCACACTGCTCTCCCTAGTTCGGATCCTGCTTACCTTGTGTCCGTATTATTGTAAAAAATTGGTTTCCTCATCTTTGGTCTCTCTTTTTTCCTATTGATCTTTCTCACAGCTGCTAAATTGATTTTCCTACAATGCAGGTCTGGCCATGTCCCTCCCCTATGCAATAAACTCTAGTGGTTCCCTTTTAACTCTAAGATCAAACACAAGCTTCCCTGTTTGGCATTTAAAATCCCTAACAATCTGGTCCCAATCTCTCTTTTCAACATACCATACCTTACTCCTCTTCATGCATATTGTGGTTCCAGCAAATCCATCTTCTCATTATTCCTCTTTCCTCTGTGCCTTTGTATTGTCAGCATGCCATGCCTTACATGTTCTCTATCCTTATCTCTGTCTATTAGAATCCATCCTATCCTCAAAAGCTAAAATACTTTCACTTTCCAAGGGCCACAAAGGTGGCTGAAGCAGATGCTATGGAGCACTTAGAGCTTGGTCAGACATCAAGGATGCCACTGCATCCCAGGCCATCACCAGTCATCTTGGCTTTTGTTTTGCCATTGGACTTTGATGTCTCTGGAAGAGGGAGTAAAGCAGATAACTTTGTGTGGTTCTTCATCACTTAAATCCATTTCACATAACAAGTCAAGACATCACCCCATGAAGTCATTGGTCCTCTTTAAAAATCAAGGGCAAAAAACCACCTTTCACCTTATACATGAAACTTTTCCTACAACTCATAGCTACTAGTGCCTTCCCCTAAGAATTGCCTTATATTTATTTTGTACATAACTATAAAAAACTTTTGTGAAGTGTGAATTGGGATGAAATACTTTTAGGTTATAGGCTGCAACAATCACAGTAACCCCTCAAATTTTTCGACTACTGGATCATCTCCTCATTAATTCCCTCTCTTGTTGGGTTCAAAGACAGTCTCACTGAGTGTGCTCTGGAATATCCTCCTTGAATTTACAGAAAATAGCAGAAAAATGATTGGATTGAAATTCTTTACCTTACTACCACCACCAAAGTAACATCAGGGAAGAATCTTCCATCTCTCCCTTTTGAACTTCTAAATTATTGACTTAGAAAACAAATTTTAATGAGTATGTAATTTATTAACTCTAATGAGTATTGTAATTTATATATCAAGTATTGGCAATATCAAACAAAGATAAATATTCCGATACCTTCTGAAAGCAGAGTGGAGTGGCATGAGAAGAGGAGGAGAGAAAGGGGCATTCTTAGAAAGAAGAGATTTTAAACTCTAGGAAAAGCAAGGGGGAAAAAAGGAGTTATTTACTGGACTTCACTTTTACCAACTGCCACAACTGTTCCTTTGGTGTTTTCTCAGGTCTAGCATTCAATTGCCATGCATTCATCATCTCAAACTCTAGCATGGCACCCCCAAACTTGAGTGAAAGTCCCTTCTTCAAGGCCACTGGAATCATAAATAAACAAGTTCCTGAATGCCTGTCAATATTCTAACCTTAGTAGTTTATTATCATGAGAAGTTGCTCCAAATAATATTTGGGAAATCTTTCAGAGTCATCTTAATCCTGGGTCTCAGGAATCAGGACTATATATAAATTTCTAAGGATCAGGGTCTATACCCACCCCCAACAAATCACAGAAAGCATAGACATCTGGATGGAATCAATTAAGTAAAAGTAGAAAGGGTATGAATAGAACTTTAATTGAGTTGAGGATACCAAGCTTCTTAGAGAAAATTGATCTTGTGGTGAAGAAAGAGTACCTCCCTCTCTCTCCTTTCCCCTCCTAATTGACCACATTACTGGAGTGACTCGATTAGTTGGAGACAGCAGATCCATCTGGGAGAAGGGAGAAGCATGATGAAAGGAAATATAAGGTGTCCCAAAGGGAAAAAAAAACAGCTTCACAAGTCTACCAGGGCACTGACTCTTAGAGCCTAGAAGAGAGTTAAGTTCCCTAAAGGGAATTTCTTGAAGATTTCACTAAGGAAGAACAGAACTTTTAGGATTCACAAACTGTGAGTTATCCCTTTGCCACACACGTACCCTAATAATGTGTTTTGTTCTAACTTCTGCTATAAGTTTGAACCCACTGGACCTTGTATGTGAAGGGGGAGAGTTTGTCTCTAATTTGGGGGAATTATTTTTGTAACACCTTTTCTTGTCTAAATACCACTTCTAAAAGCGAATTGTATACCTGATAATAGGAAACACACTAGTGGGGGCTCGTGAATAATAGTATAGTTATCCCTTCCACATTGAAACTTCCCTGGTGGGTGGAGCCAAGATGGCAGAGTAGAAAGATGGACCTGTAAAAGCTCTTCCCCCTAGCCCATAAAATACCTGTAAAAAATGTCTCTAAACAAATTCTATAGCAGCAGAAACCTCAAAATGACAGTGAAAGAGATTTTCAGCCCAAGGCAGCCTGGAAGGCCAATAGGAAGGGTCTATTGCACCCACTGGACATCAAGTGAGGGCAGCACAGCATGGGCCACATAGCGTGGCAGGGAGAGGACCCAGAACAGGCTTCAAGGGGCCACTGGTACCAGCAGTTCCCAGATTGCTTGACCCACAAACACCAAAGACAGCTTCAAACGTCGGTGAGAAAACTCTTTCACCCAAGAGAAGGGAACAGCAGCCACTGCAGTGACAGTATCCATTTTTGGAGCCCTCCACCTAAAACCCCTGGGGAAACTGAGTGACTGATCTGATTCCCAGCCCTGAGTGGTGTCCCTGGGGTGAGGAGAAGCATTGCCATGGTAGAGCTGGAGGCAATTGTGGAGAGGGAATTCTTCTCACAGATACTGGGCAGAAAAGTTTTTGGTTGCTCCCAGACCAGTGCGCAGACCAGGAGAGGTGTAGATGCCTCTCCCTTTATTGTGCCACCTTGGAGGAACTGAGAACTTACCTGTCTCCAGAGTATACCCTTCTCTTGACAAAGGACTCAAAAGTCAAGTAACTGGTTGGGAAAATGCCTCGAAAAGGGTAAAAGAATAAGACTACTTATAAGAATAAAGCTACTTTCTTGGTGAACAGGTATTTTCTTCTGTCCTTTCAGATGAGGAAGAACAATGCATACCATCAGAGCAAGTCAAGTCTTCTGCATCCAGACCCCCAAAATAAATATGCAATGGTCTCAGGCCATGGAAGAGCTCAAAAAGAGTTTTGAAAATCAAGTAAGAGAGATGGAGGAAAAATTAGGAGGAGGAATGAGAGCAAAGCAAGAAAATAATGAAAAGTGAGTCAACAGATTGCTAAAGGAGACCCCCAAAATGCTGAAGAAAATAATACCTTTAAAAATAGGCTAACTCAATTGGCAAAAGAGGTCCAAAAAGCCAGTGAGGAGAAGAATCCTTTAAAAAGCAGAATTAGCCAAATGAAAAAGGAGGTTCAAAAGCTCACTGAAGAAAATAGTTCTTTAAAAATTAGAATGGATCAGATGGAAGCTAATGACTTTATGAGAAGACAAGAAATTACAAAACAAAACCAAAAGAATGAAAAAATGGAAGATAATGTGAAATATCTTATTGGAAAAACAACTGACATGGAAAATAGATCCAGGAGAGACAATTTAAAAATTATGGGACTATCTGAAAGCCATGATCAAAAAAGGAACCTAGACATCACCTTTCATGAAATTATCAAGGAAAACTACTCTGATATTCTAGAACCAGAGGGTAAAATAGAAATGGAAAGAATCCACTGATCACCTCCTGAAAGACATCTGAAAAGAGAGACTCCTAGGAATTTTGTAGCCAAATTCCAGAGTTCCCAGGTCAAGGAGAAAATGTTTGCAAGCAGCTAGAAAGAAACAATTCGAGTACTCTGGAAATACAATCAGGATAACACAAGATCTAGCAGCTTTTACCTTAATGGATCAAAGGGCTTGGAATATGATATTCTAGAAGTCAAAGGAAATGGGATTAAAACCAATAATCACCTATCCAGCAAAACTGAGTATAATACTTCAGGGAGAAAATGGCCATTCAATGAAACAGAGGACTTTCAAGCATTCTTGATGAAAAGACCAGAGCTGAATAGAAAATTTGACTTTTAAACACTGAATTAAGAGAAACATGAAAAGATAAACAGGAAAGAGAAATCATAAGGGACTTACTAAAGTTGACCTGTTTACATTCCTACATGGAAAGACAATATTTGTAACACTTGAAACTTTTCTCAATATTTGAATAGTTGGAGGGATTTTTTACATACACACACACATATCTATATCTATATCTATATCTAAATTCAGAGAACACAGGGTGAGTTGAACAGGAAGGGATGATATCTAAAAAAGTAAAATCAAGGAGTGAGAGAGGAATTTATTGGGAGGAGAAAGGGAGAAATGGAATGGAATAAACTATCTTTCATAAAAGAGGCAAGAAAAAGCTTTTTCAATGGGAGGGAAGAGAAAGGAGGTGACAAGGAAAAAGTAAAGCTTACTCTCATCACATTTGACTTAGGGAGGGAATAATATTCACTCAATTTGATATGAAAATCTATCTTACAATGCAGGAAAGTAAGGGAGAAGAGGATAAGTGGGGTGAGGTGATAGAAGGGAGGGCAAATGGGAGGAGGGAGTAATTAGAAGTAAATATTTTTGGGGAGGGACAAGGTCAAAAGAGAGAATAGAATAAATGGGGAGACAGGATAGGGTGGGGGGAAATGTAGTCTTATATAACATGACTGTTATGGAAGTCTTTTGCAAAACTGCACATATATAGCCTTTATTGAATTGCTTGCCTTCTCAATGGGGATGGGTGCGGAAGGAGGAAGGGAGAGAGGTTGGAACTCAAAATCTTAGGAATGAATGTTGAGAGTTGTTTTTGCATACAACTGGGAAATAAGAAATACAGATAATGGGTGTAGAAATCTATCGTGCCCTACAAGAAAAGAAAGAAGATGGGGATAAGGGAAGGGAGGGATGTGAAAGAAGGGAGGGCAGATTAGGGGAAGGGGTAATCAGAACGCAAGGCATTGTGGGGTGGGGGGAGGGGAGAGATAGGGAGAAAATTTGGAACTCAAAATTTTGTGGAAATGAATGTTGAAAACTAAAAATAAATAAATAAACATAATAAAAAAAGAAACATCCCCCATTTCAGTTTTGGTATATCACCAGTTGGCGTAAGAAATTAAATGGGAATTTTGGGGGAGTTTTGCAGAAGCCACAGACAACCCATAAAGGCCAGCAGACACACAGAAAAAGTTTAGAAACTCAGAAATGCATAAAATCCATGTATTGTATAATATTTTATCTTTTAGTACCATAATAATTCAAACTTCTTATCTAGTACAAAGGGAGGGCCAAATTCTGTAGATTTTCCAGATCGCAGAGGCACAGCATCCCTAACACTCTCCCCCTCCCACCATTGACCCCAGTGTTGAAGGGATAATTGTACTACACACTCAGAAGATTCTTAATTTTACCCCTAGAACTTTGAGGCAGTGCACAGAGTGAATTGTACTCTGGGGACCCAACCAATGGAAGTTTGAGTTAGGGAAGCAGGCCTGGAGGGAATGTTGCACATGTGTGTGTCTGTGTGTGTGTGTGTAAATGTGTGTGTGTGGTATGTATTGTCTCTCCAATGAAACATAAAGTCCTCCTGCAGGTCAGAACACTTTTGTCTTTGTATTTTTAATTCTATTAATAAATGCCGGATTTCATAATGTCAGGAGCCTTGTTGGTACTTAGAGTTGGTGGGGCTCCTGGAGAAAGTATTTACTCTCTTCTGGTCCAGAAGCCCAAGTTTCTCACTGTGAATTGTGATGAGCTTCCTGGAATATGATCAAGGGAAGTAGATCTCAGGAGTCTCTGATTCTAAAGTTCCTTCCCTTGGAAAAATTCTGCATTAAAGTCCAGACTGAGTCCCAAGCCCAAGAGAAGGTAAAGGAGAGGACCTTCCATTTCTGTGTCTAAGTAAGAGAATCTTACTATTCTTGGACTCCCAAGATAAAATCTCACCTTTGAATTATAACACAAAAATGGCAGGACTGGGAATTTTGAGACTTGAGTTCTAGTCTCAGCTCTGCCATTTACTTGCTATATAATCTTCAGCAAATTATTTCACCTCTCTTGGCTTCCATATCATTGGATTTCAAATGAGAAAGACTAGGTGACAAAGTCATTTTATGACTTTATATTCCCAGATTTCATGATTGGCTATTCTGTATTATCCAAGAGTTTAAAGAATGATTTGTTACAAGACACTGACAACAAAATTTTATTTACTTGCCTTCCCAATTCCTTTAGCCATCCATATCTCATTTTTTTTTCTGGTGGAATCAGCTATATGAGCGATATCCCCCCTCCCTTCTGCTACTTTTTGCTGTCTGGCTTCTGTGTCAGGGTTAAAGTGGGGTGGGAGGGGAAATGATAAATGGCATGTCTGAGGTGCCCAAGCCTGAGGACAGATGTAGATATGGAGGTCAATATGAGTTCAGCAAACCAAGAGAGACAGAACACCAAACCAGACTTGCAGGAAGTGCTACCACAGACGGGGCAATGTCTCTAAAGTTGCAAAAGTTTTAATGAAGAGTCTTTCTAGGTAGTCTTGGTCCTTTAGGGATAAACAGTCTAAGACTAATAGTACTAACAGATGGTGCCCTCCTATAGATAATATACAATAGGGATTCTGTTGAGGGCACTTCTGCTGCTGGTACAGCAGTCTCCATGCCTTTTCATTCTGTTTGATTTTTGCCTTTTCCTAAATCCTTTGTGTAGGATCTCTCTGATATGCTTAAGGCCTTCCTCTGCTGCTCTTAATATTTTTAGGGCACCTTTAAAAGCATTGTGACTATCCATCTATTGTTTCTCATTCTCTATGTATGATCAGTTTACATTGCACTATTCACTCATATTGATTCTTCTTCTCTTCCTTCTCCTTCTTCTCCTCCTCCTCCTCCTTCTCCTCCTCCTCCTCTTTCTCCTCCTCCTCCTCCTCCTCCTCCTTCTTCTTCTTCTTCTTCTTCTTCTTCTTCTTCCTCTTCTTCTTCTTCTTCTTCTTCTTCTTCTTCTTCTTCTTCTTCTTCTTCTTCTTGTTCTTCTTCTTCCTCTTCTTTTCCTCTGGAAATCATCATTGGTAAAGAGATGAGAGATTTATTCCCACAATGTTTCTTTCATTTGACATGAAATTTGGTGCTGAGATGCTGGTGTTGCATGATTTGTGACTTAGGATCACAGGACTTGAAATTGGCCATGATATTAGAACTCAAAAGAGCTTGGAATTTGCCTCTGGAAGGGACTTTGGGCATCATCTAATTCAATACCTTTATTTTACAGATAACTGAGTCCCACAGAGCAAAAGATAATGTGGTTGAATCTTTCTAGTAATATTTGACATTCCATGACCCTATTTGGAGTTTTCTTTACAAAGACACTGGCGTGGTTTGGCATTTCTTCCTCTAGCTCATTTTAAAGATGAGAAAACTGAGGTAAACAGGTGAAATGACTTGCCCAAGATCATACAACTAATAATTATCTGAGGCCATATTAGAATCATAAAGAGGCATCTTCCTGATCCCAGGCCTGGTATTCTTTCCATTGTGCCACCTAGCTGCTATTATGTATACAGAGCTTAAAAGTTTGAAAAATACTTTATACCCATTATATCATTCAATCTTTGCAACAACCCTACAAGATAGATGTATTAGTATAATCTCATTTTACAGATATGAAAAATGGATTACACACAAGAAATAAATAGCAAGAACAGAATTGGAACCCAGGCCATCTAACTATGACTTCAAGGTTCTTTCTGCTTCAAAACATCATATATCTACTTAGAATCATTGAAAGAACTAGAAAATTTACCAAATTCAATACGTCTAAATTTCATTTTGCCTAAGTCTTGACCCAGATTATTGTACATATACAGTATTTATCCAAGATAATTGAAAAAATTATTTAGAGTTGAAAAGGATTTTAGAAACCATGAAATCCAATCCTCTAATTTTACAGATGAAGAAATATAGTCCTGTATGTGTATGTATGTGTGTATATGCAGCAATATGCATTTTTTCATCCATTTTGGATATATGTGTGTGGATGGTTATTAAACTGATCTTTCTCAAATTATTATAAATTTAGCAGATGAGGCTTTGTAGCACTTTGGGTTTCTATAAGCACCAAGTTACAATAAGAATTTTAAAAAATTAATAGTAGACAGAAGTATTAAGAGTATTTGTACATTAGAGGTCAAGTATTAGAGCTAGAAATTTATGTAGAGGAGGTTAAACAAAAGATTTTGAGGGGCGGAGCCAAGATGGCAGAGTGGGAAGACTCACCTGTGCTGGGTCCGAGCCCACAGCCCATAGATTTCCTGTGGAGGGAACTCCTGACAGGTTCTGGAGCAGTGGAGGCCGCGCAGCAACGGAGTGAGGGGGATTTGCGTTGCGGGGAGCCCTGAGGAACCGACCGCGGGGGTAGCCCGGACACGGGAGTGGAGTCCTGTCCAGCCGAGCGCTCCCCTCCTCCGCCACGGCCACGCGGCACTGAGAGGAGCCAGCGGAGCCCAGCGGGCGGCAGGGAGCTGGATCTCCGGGCGGCCGCGAAGGTCCCTCCACACACAGACGCACAGGTCAGTGAGAGGGACGGGCTGGGAGGGGAGCGGGGGATCTCCGGGACTCGGACCCCCTGGGAAGCCGCCGCGGCAGAGGCTGAGGCAGCTCGGCCAGAAGCAGAGGCAGCTCAGCCAGAGACTCCCAGAGCGGGCTGGAGCTCCACCCCAGCTCCACTACAAAGGATCTCTGTATAAACCCCCTGGGGGAACTGAGGCTGAGGGGCGGCCCTGCCCCCACCTGAGAACCAGCCGATAAGATCCCATTGAAGAGCGGTCAGGCCTGCCGCCAAAAGCCCTGGGGCTGGGGAGCGGCATTTGAGTCTCAGACCCCAAGCACTGGCTAGGCGGATTTGGGCCAGGGGTAGAGAGGACTCTTAGAAATCAAGTAACTGGCTGGGAAAATGCCCAGAAAAGGGAAAAAAACTAAGACCATAGAAGGCTATTTTCTTGGTGACCAGAGGATTGCATCATTCCTCTCTGAGGACGAAGAAATATGCTTACCATCAGGTAAAGACATAAGAGTTGAGGCCTCTGTATCCCAAATATCTGAAATAGATACCCCATGGGCTCAGGCCATGGAGGAGCTCAAAAAGGATTTTGAAAATCAAGTCAGACAGGTGGAGGAAAAACTGGGAAAAGAAATGAGAGAGATGCAAGAAAAGCATGAAAAAC
>JAQQSK010014005.1:0-11279 GCA_028658325.1 Potorous gilbertii
GAGAGAGAGAGAGAGAGAGAGAGAGAGAGAGAGAGAGAGAGAAGGAAGGAGAGAAGGAGAAAGGGAGAAAGAGAGAAAGACAGAGACAGAGAGAGACCGAGAGAGAGATGCATGAAGAAATCTCCCATCTGTGAATTAGAACAAAACCATTACTCAGAGATACTCATGCTCTCTGCTCTGGTCTCCATCCCACTCCCATATCTAGTCTTGCTCTGCTATAGTCACATCACCCCTACCAGTTTATACTTCCCACTATTCCTCATCACTAAGTCAGAAAGTCTATGCCTCAATCTTTCTTTCCACATGGCCCTCCTGTATCTCTCCAGCTCCCCAAGACAAGTCTCTTCTCCCCCAAGAAACTATATCTTCCCTGAACCACCAAACATCAGAGTCAACTGAAGATGAAAGCTCCCCTCTCCCCATCTTGTCTATTTCTGACCTCGCAGTCCAATCAGTCTCTGGAAAGGCTAGCGCACGTGTAAAAGTTTCCTCTCTACTATGAATTCTCTAATACTTAATAGTGACTAAAGACTTTCAACATTCATTTCATTAATAGAGTTTCTTCGAATATTAAATAAGGTGTGAAGTCAGACTGAAGGCTTTCCCACATCATATAAAAACTCCTTGAGGGCAGACACTATTTTGGTTTCCTATCCTCGGTACCAAACCCAATGCCCAGGAAATAGGAAGTAATTAATAAATGTCTAATGATTGATGCATCACTTTCATAGAATCTCTCTACTATATGCTGTTTCCGATGTCCAGAAAAAGAAAAGTTCTCAGAGAGTGTGCATTATGGAATTTCTAATATGAGTTTTCAAATATTTTTGAGATTTTTTTGTAACTGAAGCCTATGCCATAATTATAAATATATGACCTTTCCAATATGAATTCTTTACACATATTAAAGGTTTCTTGACATTCACTACATTTAAAAGGATTTTTCTTACAGTCTCTCTAAATTTTCATCAAGTCTGAATTCAGTTTCTCATTCTGTCAGCGTGTATTGAAGTTACTAGATCTCTATCCCTCCTGAGATGGTTTCAAGGCAGATCCAGGACTGTTCAGTACCCCTTCCAAGTCCTGCTGCACGTTCTCTGTTCTCTCCAGACCATGGGGTTGGGTGAAAGCTGTGACTCAAGGAGTGAGGGTGACCAGCTGGGCTGTTGTCTCAGGATGACACCAAGAGCCTATTGCAGCTGCAATTAGTCTTCATTTTTCTTAGTCCCTCTTCTCTGGGCTCCACCTTCTCTTGACAGCCAACCTTTTTTTGTTCCTGTCTCTAAGCTAACCCAGAGTCTAGTTGAATTCACTGGCCTCAACCCAGGAAGACTTTGCAGCTGGGTTTCTTTTTCATCTTTCTAGCAATTCTCTTTCTGGCTGCCTGTTAACTCCTATAATGTATTAAATAGTTTCAGCAGGATAGCTTCTAGACCTTTCCTTCCTTAATAACTACGAATGTTCTCCTATCTCTGGGATACGCCCATGTTTAAGATTTCCCAACCCTATGAGAAGTGGGTCTGGTCCCGGCAGGACTGTTACCTTTTCTCCACCTGGGTTGTGTCCTCTTGTATAGCTGACACCTTTCCTCCATCCTAAGTCTCAGGGCTGCTCTAATTTATGGACCTCAGCCCATTCAGGCAGCTAGCTAGGTGGTGTATTGACTGTCTATTGACAGAGCTGGAAATAGCTGGAATGGAAAACCCGAGTACAAATCCTGTCTTAGGATTCAGTCTAGCTCCCATCATCATATTAATGTTCATAATAGTAATATGCTCAAGGAACAAGGTCAGGTTTCTGAGACAATACCTAGCAACTGACTCTCAAGACCAATGCCTGAAGCTACAGGTATCCCGTCTACATGGAAACCTTCCCCATCATGGTTTCAATATATCATGGCTTGGCATAAAAAATTAAATGAGAATTTTGGGGGTATTTTGTAGAAGTTATAGATAAAAGTCAGCAGATGACACAAAAAAGTTTAGAAACTCAGAAACGCATAAAACACATGTATAGAATTACATAATATTAATATATTTTATCTTGTAATATCATAATTAGTTAGACTCTTTTTCTGGAAGGAAGGGAGAGGCAAACTTTTTTTTTACATAGATTTTCAACATTACCAAGGGCCTGTGCCCCTAACCCCTGCACAATGTGGAAGGGATAATGGTATAGCAGCCAGGAGAGAGGAGGGAGTTCAAGTCAGTCTACTCCCAGTCTTTCTAAGTCAATATGACTTAGTAAAAATGCCAGGTCTTAGAAGTCAGATGAACTGGGTTCAAATCCTGCCCCAACGCTTCATATCAGACTTTAACAAATCACTAGGATTCATGTTCCTCCTCTGCAAAATGAGGTGTTTTGATGAGATAGTGGGGTCTGAGGTCCCTTTCGACTCGAGATTTAGGATCCTAAGAGGAGCACCAGGTTGCTGAGGCTACTTTGAGTTCTTCCTGTAAGAATGACCTTGGGGTGACTTACTTCATTTCAACTTTGGTTGTTAATTTTGTCGTCCTACTAGAAACCATTCCTTTTGATTTGATATGGCAAAGAGGAAAGGGAAACCTAGGCTCTCACCCTGCCACTTTCCATTTGCCCCTCTTGGGAAAAATTCTTAGGGAAGTAAAATTTGTCTTCCCCTTATCTTCCTCTATTTTCTCCCCAATCGTTGTCTCATGTTGCACCCCCTGGTGCCCTACTTGGGCCTTCAGTGCTCAGTCATGGCCTTTCCTAAGCATCCTTAGGAAATTATATAACTCTGAGGTTTGTTACAATTCATTTTTTCAATCATAAGCATCTATTTCTCTCTCCTCCCCTACTTCCTTCCACCCCACTGGGAAAAAATGTAAACAAAGCCCTTGTGATAAATATTTTTAGAAAAGGAAAGGTCACTTGAAGGTAATTAGCTTATCTTGATGAACTTGTGATAGTATGCAAAAAGCACTACCCTTGGGTGGTTAAATTCAGCCATCCTTTTTTTCCTTCACTCCTAAGTCTAGCATACTTCCTGCAGCACATGAACCTCTGGTCAGACCTGGAGGGCACTTCCAAATGGTTTTATTCTATCAGAATTTCATAAACGGGGCTTGGGAATATTCTTATTATATAGTGGTGGCACTTTTGTCCCAAGGAAATATCTCTAAAGGAAAACCTGACAGGATGACAGGGCAAGATAAAAGGTCAATGACAGCCCTGGTTTGGAAATGAAAAATCCCTGCACCAGCTTGAGTGGATGATAGTGCCATGGCTCTCATCCCCTGCTTTTCTATTTTTAATAGAAAATGAGGCAACAAGCAGATGGCATTGGACTTGATCATTAACGCCCCTGAATAATCTTGACTACAGGGTGCTGTATATAACAAGAACTGAAAATTACTTCACATTGGGGAACACATTTTTTTTATGTTGTTGGGAAAAGCCATTTGGGTTGTAGATGTCTGGGTGCACCGCTTGGAAAATTCAAATCAGATTTCCTCTTATTGAGTTCATTTGGAATCAAAATCCCTAGACTGATGTCCCAGAGTCCTGTAGAAACCCATGCTAATTTCATTAAGGAGGCAGCCTGTTTGATACCTTCTCATTTTGTCACATGGTCATTTGTGTTCACTGATCAATGAGGTTTCCCAGCATTATCTTTTATGTGCAACTACTCCATTATTGTAGCACAATTTTTCTAGCTGCTTTTGTAAAAAATCATTCCATACTTAACAAACATCAAATAAAGTGTACATTTTCAAATGCAAAGTAGAACAGAAAAGGAAAATCATGCATTTTCTATTACAGAATCTCTATTACAAATCTCTGTTACAGAAACTCATCTGTCCTTTCAAGGAGATGCTAAGTTCAACATGTAACTTTCAAAGCTGTCCAGCTGGTCTCTGCTTCCTTCTACCATTTTTCTATTCTCTTTTGCACATTCTTTAACAAAAATACTTAAATTACCCTGTTTTCTTTCTTTCTCTTTCTTTTCAAAAGCCTTTTAGTCATAACCCCCATTTATCAAACCTCTGAAATTTTTGGAAATTTTGAAATTATAAAACTTTCATAAGCAAATATATAGTCAAGCAGAACAAATTCTGTAGCATGATTTTCAGAGGAATTTGAACAGTAATGAATTTTCTAATTGCTTCTTTCATTTCCAATATTTTGGAAAAGTAAGTTTCATCAGTGTGGGCTCTCCCAGGGCTTATAGAGATCTCAACCCATTTTTTTTTTCAGTGCATTGAATTGCCTGTGAGTCAGGAAACCCTGACTTCAAACTTTACTTTAAACACTTAGTAGTTGTGTGACCTTGGGCAAGTCACTTAATTTCTGCCTACTTCAGTTTTCTCTACTGTAAAATAGGAAAAATAATAACTTCTAGGGTTGTCGTGAGAAGCAAATGAGATAATATTTGTAAAATTGCTTAGCAAAATACCTGGTATAGTGGAGGCATTTAATAATTATTTTTTTCCTTCTGTCCTTCCTACATGGTCTCTATGATTGGTCTTGACAAAAAGAAAAGAAGTTATTCCCTATTGGCCAGTCTTCTTGTGATCATAGTTCCTCTGGACTTAGTAACGTTAATCTTGAAGGGAAGCTAGGTAGAGCAGTGTCTAGAGTAGGCTTGAAGTTAGAAAGAATAAAGCTCAAATCTGGCTTCAGACACGTACTGGCCGTATGACACTGAATAGGTCCTTAACCATTGCCTACCTCAATTGCCTCCTCTGTAAAATGGGATTGATAATGGTGTCTGTCTCCCAAGGCTGCTGTGAAGTTCAAATGACAACAAATGCAAATAATAAATATAAAGAAATTACCCTAGTGCCTAGTACCTTGTAAATTATCTATTAACTTATCTATAATTATTACCCAGTGTCAAAGAAAAATATGATCGCTAATAATATGATTTATATACGTCTGCCAGAAATAATTTTATTTAATTTATCATTACCGTATATCCTAGCCAATTCTAGCTTGAAGACAGAAATGTGTCCAAATAAGTATACTCCCTAATGCTTTCTAACATAATTCTCTGTCCCAAGAAAACTGAAAGTAACAGTTGTAGAAATCTAGAAATAGGAAAAGATAAAATGATAAAATATAGTTTTTGTGGACATTCCTGAATAGTTACTACTTTCGAGATAATTCCTTTAAGAATAAAAGTTTTTTCTTTCTATTATCAATATCTCAACCTTGAGTTTTGAAAGAGAAGGCATGGTCCTTAAGTGGGTTTTGAATCCAAACACTTTAGGTAGGTGGAAGCAATGATCTCAACTAGATAAGAATTAAGCTTGGCTCCCATCCTTATTCCATTTTCAGGGGAAGACCTAGCTTTAATTCTTCCCATCTTCCCCAGGGAAAAGTGTGAAAACAATTTTAAGGTAGAGAAACTATTTCTTAATTCTGTAGAAACTAAAAATTAAAAACAAAAACACAGGCTTTCACTCCAGTGTCATGAGAAATATATTCTCAAAGTTTTTCTGAGTAACCACAACTTGGGCAGTTAGGCGGTGAAGTGGATAAAGCAGTTTCCTCATCTGGAGTTTCCTTAAACTAGTGAAGTACTTACAGGTACAGTTCCTAGTCACATACTTCACGCTCAAATTCGGCAAGGACCACCAACCAACCATCTTGTGTCAGTCAAGAAGCATTATTAAGCACTGGGGATACAAAGAAAGGTTAAAGACTTTGACCCTTGAGGAGTTTACAATGTGGTGGGGAAGAAAATAAGCAAACACACACACATACATACATACATATGTGTGTCTGTGTGTATGTGTGTGTGTATACTATGCACAGGATAAGTAGGAAATAATTAATAGGGAAAAGGCACTAGAATTAAGAGGGGTTAAAAAAGGCTTCCTGTAGAAGGTGGGACTTTAGCTAGAACTTAAAGGAAGCTGGGGAAACCTGGAGGCAGAGTGGAGGAGGAGAGCATCCCAGGCAGGGGGGCCAGCCCATGAGATGATAGAGCTGATAGATGGACAGTTCAGGTTGCCCTCAACATTTATATTTCTGTGATTCTATGTTAAGCAGAAGAAGTAATATATTGATTAGTTTATGACATAATGGAAACCAAAGAGGAACATGATTTAGTGGAAGGATTGTAAATTATAATAAGATGAAGTTTTCAGAAGGAAGGCTCTAGACATAGTTAATGGATAAGATCCAAGGTGGGAAATGTAGAGAATATTTTAATTCTACCAATGAAAAGCCAGGAAGGCCAAGATTATAGGGAAGGTATAGTATACACACATGTACATACATGTATATACATATACACAAACATATACACAAATACACACATATATTTATGTGTGTGTGTGTGTGTGTGTGTGTGTGAGAGAGAGAGAGAGAGAAAGAGGGAGGGAGGGAGGGAGGGAGAGAGAGAGAGAGACGGAGAAAAGGAGAGAGAGACAGAGACAGAGACATAGACAGAGACAGAGAGTCAGAGACAGAGGATAGAGGACTGGGCCAGGAGTCAAGATGACCTGAGTTCAAGTCCAGTCTTAGACATTTACTAGCTGGGTGATGCTGGCAAGTCATCTCTAACCCTGTCTGCCTCAGTCCTCTCATCTGTAAAATGAGTTAGAGGAGGATATGACAAATTGCTCCAATATCTTTGCCAAGAAAACTCTAAATTGGATCACAAAGAGTCAGCCATGACTGAAATGACTGAACAACAACATGTGTGGTGTTACATACATATATAACTATATATATATATAACATATATCGTTAGGAAGCGGGGTCAGTAACTGGATGTAAATAGTGAATAGACTCAAGTATAAATAAGATAAAAGATAAGAGGATTAAAGTAGAAGAAATTTAGCATCTGCTTCTCAGTAAGGTTATAGCTTTTCTAAATATAAAAAAGAGAAGAAAGGAACCCACCTCCCAACCTTTGCCTACAACCTTGGGAATTCTCGAACATCAGATAAGGAACAATTCATTGGACAACTTTCTAGATTCCTTAACTAGACCAAGGAGCACTGGCAGCCATACAGACTAACAAGGCAGATAAAATTAGTGCTAGGGTCAAAGTCAGTCTTTTGTACAGATGGTCACAGATGTTCAGGACAGCCCTGCCTGTGGTAGGGCTTTAATTCATACATGCTTAGATGTCTACACAGGAATAACAAACAGGTAAAAACCAAAGGGAAGGAAAAAACGTTTCAAAGTACCACAATCTTTCTGATGTGAGTATATAATATTCTCTTACCAGAAAAGTAGAACTCTAGAATAAGCTACAAGTTCCTGGTATTTTGCATATAGTAAATATTTTAAACTTAATTTCAAAAAAAATAAAACTACTTACAAATGATGGTGGCATTCTCTTGGTATCTCTTCCTAGAAATCTGATGCACCCTTACTCATCCAATCATGTTCCTGGTCCTCTGGGAGTGCTAATACAAAAGGAAGCTAGTTCCTGTCTTTAAGTGACTCAGTTTCTATGAGAGAGACACGATATCAAAGACTGTTGACTCCATGTCTAGGTGGTGACTCCACTCTCCATCTTTCCCAAGGCCCTGAAGGTACAGCAGCCTCATGAATTACATCAAATTCCCTCCCAGATGGCCATGCTGGGAAACCCTTTAGGTCCAAGTAACCCTAATGACACTGGAAGGGAGTGGGTAGAAAATAAAGCCCTTGTCTTTTCAGGCTGAGGGACCTATCAGCGAAGGATTGGGGCACTCCAGTATGTGGATGGGTAGAATCTCACCTGCCCAGAGCCCGATGCAAAACTCCAGCCAAATATTTTAGTTTGACTAGATGTGCATAACTCTCCATACCTCCCTCAACAGGTTCATTTCAACTTGACATTTTCACTCAGTCTTTCTAGAACAGGAGGCCCATTTCCCCACTAGCCAGGAAGAAGAAACAGCTCCCTCAGCCTCTCTTACCCATGTGCATAAGGCCCTAACTACTGGTTCCAACCCAGCCCAACTTTATGCCCCAGGCCTCAAATTTGACCTCAGTTTATCCACACTGTATTAAACCATTACTGTGCTTCATTTACTGTCTGTCAAAGGGGATTTCCTGGATTAGTCACACTTTCATTGCCTTTACTTGAATTTTGTTTTCACTTTAAAAAATGGATATATTGATGTGACTAGTTTTCTTGAAGATATTCCATAATTTTGGTCATTTCATCTGCTTTGCCCACTCTGAATTCCACCCCCTTGGGAAAGGGAGGTAGTACCACCTCACCATCTAAGGAAGCCGGCTCCATGTAGTGTCTTTACAGCGTTTTGTCCTAATATCTTCCTGTGTCTAATTTCTGCAATGGGAACCGCCACTGAGCCTTGATTTCTCTTTTATAATTAATTACAGCTTACCTTTTCAGCACTTCAGTGTTTAAAAAACTTTCCTCTCTGAACAGACCTCTGTCGTAGGCAGTTCAAATATCATTATTTCCATTTTTATAACTGGAAATAATCTTAGAGAATATCTAGCCCAGGGGTTCTTAGTAATTTTTTTTTTTTTACTAACTAAAGCAGTCTGGTAAAGAACCCTTCCCAGAATGATGTTTTTCAATGCATAATTTAAAATACATAGGATTACAAAAGAGACAAATTACATTGAAAACAATCTATCAATATGTAAGAAAGGACAAGTTCATGGACAACACCCCCCTCGCCCCCGCCATTCTTCATTTCCTACCTTGCTGTACTTTTTAGATTTCATCCTGCTCCCAAGCTAGTGCCATGTTTCCCTTTCATCTCTGCCCTACACTTTTCCAGGTTCTTTTTATGTATCATCTCCTCCCATCCCCCATTAAATTGTGAGCTCCTTGAGGGTAAGGATTGTCTTTTGCCTTTCTTTGTATCCTTAGCATTTAGCAAAATGCCTAGCACAAAGTAGGTGCTTGATAAATGTTTATTGATGGACCAACTCCAGGTTCAGAATCTCTGCCTTCTAGTGCAACCCTACCATTTTACAGATTTACAAACTGAGACCCAGAAAAGTTAAGCAAAGACCTAAATTCGTATCTACTTTGGCACATAGCAACTATGTGATTTGGGCTTAAAAATTTAACTTCTTTGAGCCTTAATCCTTGTTTGTAAAATGATAGTGATAAGGGCTTAAATATCTATAAAATATGCTTTGAAAATCTTAAAACCTTCTGTGAATGCGCTTGTATTATGAAGTGACTTGCCTAAGGTGTTACTGCCTCCCATTGGCTGTTTCTGTTCCACCACAGACTGAGGTTCAGAGTTTGCACTGTCTAGTCCGACTCAAGACCACTGACTCCTAGTCTAGTACTCTGGCATCTAGAGTGAAAATGGGGACATGTGCTCTTATGGAGACAGGTAGTAGCCTGTACTCCCAGTAGTGCCTCAAAAGTCTCTTTTCTGCTATTGGTTAAAGGGAAGGGTCTAACCTCCCTCTCCAGGTGGCCCTCAACAACAAACAGCATATGTCTGGTTCTTCTGAAAGTGAGAAAGCACAGGCCACAGAGAGCAGTTGCTATCAGGGATGATGTCTGGCAAGTCAACAGCAAAATCTGTGTAGGGAATCTGCCAGCTGACACCTGGAGAATGTCAAGGACACAGAGTGATGTGTTATCCTTCACCTTAGGAAGCTTCCAGGATCCCAGGATACAGAAGATGCTATTTTTGAAAGGAGTGAATGTGATTATGGTCATTGGCCACTTTGGGTGGAGTTACCCAAGCATCTCAGAGGTGCTTTTCTCCAGCATGCTTAGACAGTGTAGGTATGTGCCATGCACTGTGCTGAGGGCTTTACCTTTGATCCTTGCAAGAAAACTGCTAGATCTTTCTGTCCACCTAGCTCTGAATTTTAGATTCTTTTTTCAGTCCTTTCTCCAGACAGTTGTCAGGATGTAAATAATTACACATAGGAAGCTGAAGGGGTGTGTGTGTGTGTGTGTGTGTGTGTGTGTGCATGTGTATGTGTGATATGGAATAAGCTGTACATACATAGACTAGATGACACCAAATTCTAGTCTCATGAGGGTAAATAAGCCTATATTAGAATTTATGCAAAAGGAGAACCAGCTATGGTTATTGCCCAGTCCAAGTTAGGGTTAAGAGACACAATTCTCCATATTGAAAAAGATGTTACTCCTTTTTTTATACTAGTATTTTTTTTAGTATGAACTAAGAAACTTTCTACTTATAATCTATATTCCAAATGGACTTACTATCCTAGGAATTTTCAATAACTTCTTATTAAGGAAAAACTGTATACAAATTCTACCAGGGCAATATTGACAGTGAAATATTTTGAATTGCTCAAATTGTGGGTTTTGGTTTAGCATACCCACCCCATCCCAGTTGTGGAGATAATTCAGTGTCTGCTCATGGTGGGTTCCTCTGCACAGTGATGCAAAAGGAACTAGTCTGTTCTGTTCAGAAATATGTTTCTGAAGTATATACATGCATAATAAGTGTATATATAGGTACATAAATATATGTATTTATGTATATATACATGCATGTATGTATGTATAATGGCATTGTCACTAAGAATTTGAAAAGCAAATTCTCTTCCCTAGGGACAGAATCTAGATCAGAAGTCTACCAAGCTGCTTTTTAGGGGTATGTTTGGCCTATGAGGCCAGCTAGGTGGCTCAGTGTATAAAGTACTAGACCTGGCTCAGGAAGACTGGAGTTCAAATATGGCTTCAGATACTAGTCATGTGACCCTGGGCAAATCACTTACACCTGTTTGCCTCAGTTTCTCCATCTGTAAAATGAGCTGGAGAAGGAAATGGTAACCTACTCCAATATCTTTACCAAGAAAACTCCAAATGAGGCCATGAAGAGTCCGATATGACTGAAAACAACATAATAACCACAAAATGAGGACCAGAAAGAGTGGGCTCCCCTGTGATGCATACTGACTGTGGGACTCTGAGCAAGTCATGTAACCTGTTAGTGTCCTAGACAACTCTAAGACTAGAAGTTACAGATACAGTACCAGCTGGCGTTAGGAGAGAGTTGTTGATCTGGGATCTATGCTGCCAGGGCTTTTGGGAATGGTCTGTCCATGCAACCTAAAATTCACAGGTTCAGTCCCCATCCATGTAATAACCTATGATTAATGTTTCTGAACTTTCTAAAATAAGGATGTTTTTATTAAAACTTTCTGGGCAGAGCCAAGATGGTAGAGTAGAAAGACTCACATATGCTAGCTCTGAACCCACAGCCCATGGATTTCCTCTAAAAAGAACTCCCAACAAATTCTGGAACAGTGGAAGCCACGCAGCAACACAGTGAAGGAGAGTTCCATTCCAGAGAGCCCTGAAAAACCAACCACAAAGGTCCATC
>JAQQSK010014006.1:0-11279 GCA_028658325.1 Potorous gilbertii
ACAAATGGGGAGAAAATTTTGGAACCCAAAATCTTGTGAAAATGAATGTAAAAAGTTAAATAAATGTATTTAAAAAAAAAATAAAATAAAATGGATAATGAAACTGACTATCACTGTTAATGATAAAATGGGCATTTGAAGAACCTACAACGTCCAGGATATAATTTTAGCATTACAATCCTGTAAGTTAGGTACTATAGGTATTCTATCTTTTGGGTGTTACCTTTAAACAATTGTATATTTGATTTTTAAAAATTCTATTTATTTTATTTTTAATTCATGAAATAAAACAAGCATTTTCATAACATAGTAGAATAAAAAGATTATTGCATATGAAACTGCAAATTGATTATGTATAATTTTCTATTCCTTTTAAATATATAATGTAGTTATCATATAACTTTCTGGTTTTTTCCCTTTTTCTCTTCCCCCCCTCAAGATGGCTACCATTGGACACAACTGTGTAGATTATATATGTAAAATTATTCTGTACATACTTCTATTTGTCAATTCTTTCTCTGGATGCAGATAGCATCTTCCTTCATAGTTCCTTAGAGCCATATTTCATTCATCTGTAAAAGAGATACAATGGTCTCTTGTACTATATCTTTTTAACAGATGCGTGAAGGGAGGCTCCAAGCAGCTAAGTTGCTGGCCCATGATCAGTGAGTCAGTAACCCGTTTATTAAGGGCCAGAGGCAAGATTTGAACTTTGATTTTCTGGACTGTAATTCCAGTACATATCCATCATACCATACTGTCCCTGAAACTTAGACTCTGAAAGGTGACTTGACTTGCCCTGGCCATATAGCTGGTAAGGTCCCCTTGACTCCAGCTGCAGCACTCTCTTTATTATATCATCATCCATCAGGTCATTTCAATGGGTTAGATGACTTTTTAGAAGCACAAAGCCCTAATCTCATGTAAAAGGCTGTGTGGTAGAATGCTGAGTGAGTCATTCATTAACATGTTTCCTATTAGGAGTATCCAGATGCCCAAATAGATATGATTTGCAGTTAAAGATGGGATTTCATACCATCCTCACAGAACGTCCCATGGACTCCAGGGGGACAATGACAGTGGCCTGTTACAGGGTCACAGGAGCCTCCATTTTGACACTTACAGATGCCATTGCACTCTTGTCCATAGGTCCCTAGGGGACAAGCTGTGAAGAAAATTGAAAAGGTGAATGAAAAGAGGAGCCCTTTCATTGTACCACCAGGGAGGAAAATGTTTTCTTGTCATCTTGGTACAATGATACCAGGTAATTAAAGAAAGATGTCACTTGAAGAACTGGGAAATGTCACTGTTAGGTTCCTATATTGGATGACATTGTTATTTTCAGGGGACTTGTCATTACAACTGGATGAAAAATGAGAGTCCAAAGAGGAGGGAAGAAGGTTCAGATACAAATTTTACTTTTTTGGGATAAACTTTAACCCCAATTTTCAAAACTATCCTAAGGTCTTTGCTATACAACTTGGGGCTGCATTAATGAGGTATAAACTACATGTACTACTCAGAAAAGGAGAAGAAAGTGAAAAAATATGTATTTTTAACTATCAACCAATGCAATGGTAACTCTCTTGAGGGTTCAGAGATATTTTTGCAGTGTCAAAGATTGATGAAGTTAAGCAAACAATCCTGTTTATAGGAAGGTTTTAGAACTCTGATGTAAAATAAATTGAAAATAGACCTCCCAACTTTATTTCCATCTTTATTTGAAACGCAGCTGCTGGGATAATCTTTACTAACCACTGTAAATGATACTCATTTTTCTAAAGCCACATTAAAAAAAATGAGAAACTCACCATCTACTCTATTTCCTGTTCCCCAAGGTAACATGGGAAGATCATTTCCATTTCATTTTTTTTCCCTTTTAGATAGTTGCTTAATAAGGAAGGAAGGAAATAAAGGAGAAAGGGAAGGAGGATATAGTGGACAGAAAGAAAGTAGAGAAAGAAGGAGGTAATAAAGGACAGAAATAAAGAGGGTAGAAGAAGTAAGGAAGGAGGAAAACATAAGGAAGGGAGAAAGGAAGAAAGGGGAAAAAGATGGGAGAGAGGGAAGAAAGAAATAATTATTACATTTTTCATCTACTTTAATCTTTTTTAAAATGGATAATGTTCTTTCTCCTGGCCCAAATACCTTCAACTAATGAATTTTTCTATCAGAATTTCAAAAGTAAGAGATTAAAAACAGGGATGAGTCATAGAAATACTTAAGCATGACAAATAATCCCAATTCCTTTCAGAAATTCAGAAAATTTCTAGAGCACAGCAAGCCTGTGGAACACGGAAATACTACTGGATCGAATTTTAAAGCAGTTGACATGTCACCAAGAATGGGACATTTCATGGATCAATACTTAAAAAGCACATGAAGCATGCGAAACATTGTCCAATAGATACAAATCTAGCCCTGGCCTTGCTAGATTTTACCCTAGTTTTTCAGTGAACAAAATGTCAAGGTAGGGAAATAAAAGGGAAAGAAGACATCTTGATAGGGATAGATTCAATGGAATTCATGAAATAGATGGAAGGTAAATTGCATTATTCTTTGAAATACCTCATGGTCTACCATTTTAGATCTATAGATAATATACAGTATTGCTGAAATATGAAGATATATTATTAAACCAAAGAGAAAAAAAAACACCTTCATTAGTGGAGTTCAGATGAGATCCATAGGCCAGACATACTAATGATTAATCCATTTCATCATGCAGTTTCATTGAAGTGCCAAAAAAATTGTGTTGCTTCATGTCAGATGCCTCTTCAGTCTCATATCCCAAAAGACAGCTCGCTAATCCTTAAAAATTTTTCTCAAGACCTATCTCCTTAGCGAAATCTTCCCTAATTAACTTAGAAAGACAGGATAGTTTCACGGGTTAATACTGAACCTGAAAGCAGCTAGTTCTGGTTCAAATGCTCTCTGATCTTTACAAGCTGTGCAACATTGAACAATTTACTTAACCTCAATTCCTTCATCAGTAAAATCAGAGCGTGGGAGTTGGTTGTTAAGGCATTTCAATTATGTCAGTTATAGCATCAGTGTCACCATTTTGATATTTGCTTGGCAGAGATACTGGAGTAGTTTGCCATTTCCTTCTCCAACTCATTTTACAGATGAGGAAACTAGGGCAAACAGGGTTAAGTGACTTGTCCAGGGTCTCACAACTAGTAAGAGTCCAAAGCCATAAAGATGAGCCTACCTGATTCCAGGTCCTGTGCTCTAGATACTTTGCCACCTAGCTGGTGAGAATAGATAGTCTCTAAAACCCTTTCCAACTTTATATCTAAGATCCTATAATCTCATCTTGCCCTAATTAAGAATTCCAAACTCAAACACTACTGAATTTCAAGGTCTAGTCCTTTTCCTCACCTACTTAAAATTACTACATTACAATTGATTATTTCTATACATGAGTCATATTCACACATATTTTATACTTATGTATGCGTATGAATGATGCATCTCTTCCTAAGAAGGTAAGCTCCATATGGGCAAGGACTATTTTTATTTTCCTTTTGTATCTCTACCCTTATCACTGTACACTCCTTTCCACAAAGTGGGTGCTTAATACATCTGTGTTGAACTGAATTCTTTTCCCCTATCCATTAGCTGATTCAGAGCACCTGTCTTAGACCAGCTGCGTTCAAGTCTCTGCTCTGGGGATATCATACATTTGAGAGGGCAAACCATTTGGAATCAGTGATTATCGCATTAAATTCGAAATCTTCCATTTACTACTTGATCAAATGACTTTGTATCTCTAAGCCTCAGTTTGTGCATCTGCAAAATGAGAAATGTAGAGCCATCCACCCTAACTTCATAGTTGTGCCATAAGTCACTCAGTCCATAATAAGACTACAGCTAAACTTCTGTCTTTTCCGGCTCACAGATCTGTTGGACAAGATTTAGCATGCTTCTTGTGCTTATTAAATATTGATCCTTGAAATGTCCCATTCCTAGTCTGCTGCTTTAAAATTCAATCCAGTCACATTTCAATGTTCCACAGGCTTGCTGTGGTTTGTGCTGCTTTGGAAATTTTCTGAATTTCTGAAAGGAATTGGGATTATTTGTCATGCTTAAGTATTTCTATGACTCATCCCTTTTCTTTATCTCTTACTTTCTAAAATCTGACAGGAAAAACTAATTTTAATTGTTACAATTACTCAAAAAATTTTTAAATTATATTTCCATTGATATATATTATTTTTATAGCATCTACACACAAGCCAAATGAGATGATATTTATAAAGCACTTAGCATAGTGCCTAGCAGTCAAATAATCCAATAAATATTTGGTGCTCAATCACTGCATATTCCATTCTGTTTGCTATACTTTTAAATATCTCTCTCTTTCTGTGTTCTATACATGGTCAGTTTTAGTCTCAGTCATGTCTGACTCTTTCTGACTCCATTTGGGATTTTCTTGGCAAAGATATTAGAGTGATTTGCCATGTCCTTCTCCAGCTCATTTTACAGATAAAGAAACTGAGGTAAATAGGGTTAAGTGACTTGCACTGGGTCATACAGAGGCCAGATTTGAACTCAGGAAAATGAGTCTTCCCTACTCCAGATCTGGCACTCTATCCTTAGCACCACCTAGCTGTCTCTTCCATATATGGACTGAGCCTTGGTTACAAGGATCAAAAGAGAGAGAAAAAAAAATAGGTTAGCAAAACCAATCAATGTATCAATTACATCTGATAGTATATGTAAAGTTCTGGACATTTAGGTCTCTACTTATGTAAAATGATGAGAGGCAATGATATACTCTTTAAAAAAGAAGATTTATTGACTATTTCTTTCAGTGTAAAAAGAAGAAGAAATACCTACTAGTCAAAAATTTTTAAAAAGAATTAATAAGTACATTTATTTCTTATTTCCTGAGATAGTGTCCAGGGATATTTTGTTTCTGCATTAAAAATCCACTCATTCCTAAGTGACAATATGAGCACAGTAGGACTTTCCATAGTTGCTGAGAGTCTATGGAAAGGTTGTCTTTCTTGAGTCAAGCATTATTTTCCAATATTCCTGTATTCTTTTGGAGGGTTGACATGTGAGTCTTTTTAATGACCCCACTTGGAGATTGAGTGGACCTAGAGGTAAGTCAGTGAGCAGGGGTTGGATTTTCCATGGGAAGACATTGACAAAAATCCCAGGGAATAAGAAAGAAATCATGGGGGTGGGGGGGGGCCATGATCCACAACAGCAGAGGGTGCATCATCCAAAGAGTATGGCAATGGGACCAAGGGCCCACAGAAATGACAAAGCAAAATATTCCAATCTGACAGAGCTGAGAAAGATACTCTGTTCTCATTCCTTACTCTGTGCTTTATGGAATTCAGAAATTCACTTATATGGCTGACCTCATATATTCTATTTATTGGAGAATCATCTCAAATGGTGGCTACTATCTCAAACACCACAACTTCATGATAATGTTTATGACATTTAAAGATTCTCACATTCTGGCCCCTTCCTACTTTTCCAGTCTTCTGTCAATTACTTCACCTCCACATGCTCTATAGTCCATCTCTACTGCCCTACTGGCTGTTCTTGAACACAAGACTCTACCACTCATTGCTCCGTATTTGCGAATGGCTACCCCTGTGCCCAGAGTGTTCTTCCTCATCACTTCATCTTTTGATTTTTCTAGCTTCTTTCTAGATTCATCTCCAAGACCACCTTCTGTTGGTGGCTTTTCCTGTTCCCTCCAGCTAGTATGGTCTCCCCTCTGAGATCACTTTTGGTCCATTCTGTGTAGGTCTAATATTAGCCTAGCTATTCTCATCCTGTCTTCTCCACAACGAGATAAGATTCTTGAGTGCCTGGACTGGTTTTTTTTGTTTGTTTGCTTTGTATCTTTGGCATTTAACACAGTGCCTGGTACACAGAAAGTACCTGGCATATAGGAGACTTAAAGGGCTACTCATTCATTTGAGCTACAAATTTCAGAATATATAGGTCATTATAATACAGATCATCAATGCTTAATTTTAGCCTCTTCAATGCGGGGTCAGAGGGCTGATTTCCTGTCTCAGATCTTAAAATCTGCAGCTCAAAACAAATGAGTAAAAGTATCCTTTGAGGAGCAGGGAGGGAGGAGCATTTATTCGATGGCTACTATTTTTCAGGCACTACAAATATGACTTCACATAACAAACCACTGAGGTGGGTGATGTTATTATACTCAAGTGATAGCTGGTACATTTCATTTCTTTAAAAACATTTTCCTTTATTCTCATGGAATATGGGTTGATTTCACTTCGTTATGCTTAATCTGCATTATGTTATCCTGGATAGTTTGTCATGATGAGATGACATAAAGAAACACAATGCTATTTTATGTTTATGTATCTTTATATGTATATAGATATGAAATATCCAGCTCCATTTAATTATATTTGGAGAGTAAAGTTTTACTTCTTTTGTGAAAAGGGGTACCTTGCCAGAAATTAATACATCATTTCAATGGAAGGACTTTTTAAAGCTTCTGGAATACAGGGAGCCTTTATTAGCTTTTATTGTTGATGAATAAATAGGACATTTAAAGAAAACAATGATGTAATTTTCTATTGTTTCTGAAGGAATGGAGAAACAAACGAATTATAACAGAACCCCCTTTCTCTAATATTTGGCTAAAACTGTGTGTTTTAATTGCTTATCTCTCTGATAAATTCATAAGATAATAAACAAGAGAACTGGAGGGGACTTGAGAGGCCATTTTGTCCAACCCTTTCATCTTATGGATGGGGAAAACAAGGTTCAGAGATGTAAGTGACCAGCCCAAGTCACCTAGATTTTAAGTGTCACAGGCAGGATCCAAATTGAGATTGCCTGACTCCAGAACTCAGACTTTATTCCAAGCTCTTTGAGTGGAATGACAGCTTCACTTTTCATCTTTGTGTCTGTAGTCCCAAACATAGTTTCTTTTATGCACTCGATGACTCCCCTGTCCCCTGAATTTGTGTGGGTATTGAATACTCACTCTCATTACAGAGGATGCCACCCCAGCCAGCTGGGCAGAGACAACGGCTCTTCTCCTCATTACATTTACCTCTGTTCATACAGTCCTCACACCTCAAACTGCAGTCAGCTCCAAAAGTGTCATCTAAACAAACTAGAAAGAGAAAATCAGGTTAGCAAGCTCATGAGGCTACTCCCCAAACAGCTAAAAAGTTAGTGGATCAACCAAACAACCAACCAATAATTATTTTAAATGTCTACTCAGAAGCTATGCCATCCAATAGAAAAAGAAAACCTCCCTTCCCCTACATTCCACTGGAATATCTCTCTCCATGTAGATGAAACCCAAATCTCTCTCTTTTTCTGTCAGCCAACAAGAATCTACTAGGTTCTTATTATGTGCCAGACATTGTGCCAAGCTCCAAGGAAATAGAGAGATCAAAATACAATCCTTCAAGGAACTTACATTCTAATGGGTCCACCTCCTCCTCCGATTCTAGACCATCCATTAACCTCAAAGGTTTATTATATAGAAGAGGAAGCACTTTTGACACTCTAGTTTATATTCAAAACTTTCAAAGAAAATTATATAAGAATGATTGAATTGGGGCATATATACAATCATCTACATATACATACAGCTAGGTGGTGCAATGGATAAAGTGCCAGGCCTGAAAGTGAGGAAGACTCATATTTCTGAGTTCAAACATGGCCTCAGACACTTGCTGGTCAAGTCCCTTAACTCTTTCCCTCAGTTTCCCCATCTATAAAATGAGTTGGAGAAGGAAATGGCAAACCATTCCAGTCTTTGCCAAGAAAATCCCAAATGGAGTCACAAAGAATTAGACATGATTGAAATACCTGAGCAATCCAATCAAATATATGTGTTTACATGCACATGTGTATACCCATATATGCATACATGTATGTATGTGTATACACGTACACAAATACATGCATACATGTGTATGTATGTATGTGTGTATAGAGTTATGTAGTGTTTGCAGGAGGAAATGTTGAGTATTTGCCTGATCTGAACTGTGAGCTCCTTGAGAGCATGGATTATCTTTTGCCTTTCTTTACATCCCCTTCATTTAGTATAATGCCTGGCACATAGTAGGCACTCACAGCTTATTGATTGATTGATACAATTTCATGCCTTTTTAACCTCATATGTTTTTTTTCTTGTGGTTTCATCTTTAGGCACTATATTTGTGGCACCTAATTTATTTTTCAGAGTTTGAGATGTTTCTGGAGAATTAAGTCGTCACACTACTCTGGTTGTCTTGTCCATTGAATTTTTTTAAAAAAGAAAGGAAGTAATGAACCTGAGTGGATTCTTTTCACTCACCCACTTTGTGTAAAACAGTGAATTCTCCTCGATTATCCCTTTCCTCTAGTTCATCTTCATCTTCATAACTCGGATTTAGGGCAACAGCATAGTTAAGTAGTTGAGCAGATCTCCTGAAGTGAAGATCTGAAAACCGCACAACTTCCAGTTCCTCTTCTTCTTCCTCTACTTCATCATCGTCCAAAGCTAAAACCAAAGAGGAAAATGACTGCACATTTACATCCTTGGTAGGGATTAGGGATGAAGCCAGGCCGATGAGGGGTGGGGGGTGGTGAGGGTTTATGTGTGTAGAACTGGGCAAGAATGGATGAGGGAAATGAGGAGTCTGAACTATACACACAAGCAGGGGGCAGTGAAAAGGGAAAATTCTTTGAGCAAAGTCAATTCAAATAGACAATGACAAAGAAAGGTTAGAAGCCTTCAACACAAAGGTAAGACTGCTCTACAAAGAGGACAAAGACAGGAAAAAATAGTTTTAGTTTAGGAAAAAAAGAAAGGTTTGAAGGATGAACTGAGGAAAGAAAATTACATTCTTCCCTTGGGCCATAGAAGGGAGAAAAAAATTCTAAATAATTGAAATGTGATTTTAAAAAGAGGAAATGCCCTCATAGGAACTTACGGATGCAAGTTTTCCTGTTACCATCAATTTGGTAACCTTCCTCACAGAGACATTCATATGAGCCCAAAGAATTAACACAGAGCTGGTCACAGTCAGTAGTGTCCTCCAGACACTCATCCACATCTAAGCAAAAGAGAGAACACAAGGTATCCTCTTGAGGATTGACATAGGAAACAGAGCTTAGGGATAGAATGGCACGGTCATCTTCATTGATCCGCCTTACATATGGTTCTCTGACACAAGGTAAAGCTAAGATAAGTCTCCAGACTGGACCACATTTCTCCAGCACAGACTGATAAATCTACCTTTAGCAACTTGGCAAATTCATTGTTCTTATGAGGAGAAAAACTCCCTGGGATCTCAGAACTGTTAACTCTGGTGAAGAAGGTTTATAATATGCGTTCTCCAAAAAAAAGTCCCGTTCTGTGGGACACTGTGCAGAATGTGAAACTGAATAGTTAATTAGGATAAGATTTGCAGGACATATTATTTTAAATGGCAGCGTGATTTCCTTAGTCTTTCTGTTCAGAGGGCTGCCTTCAAGTCATTAAGATCTGGATTCAAGTACTTTCTCTGATACATGCTAACTAACTTTGTGACAACTGACAAACCATTGAGTCTCTGACTGCACTTGTCTCTAAAACTAGAAATTAGATGTGAGATGCAATCAACATAGTAGAAAGGGTTTGTACACCAGCAGTTTTTCCCCTCACAAATGAAATCACAAGTCTAGCCTCTTGTCCCACAAATCATTCATTCATTAAGGAACTATAAGGGATTCAAAAGAAACAAATTGTGTGATCCTGCTGTGGTGCAAGCCCAGCAATCCAGGCCCCTTTTGGCAAAGGAGGCACCAAGAGAGAAATAGCTAAGAGTGATGAATAGTCATCGGTAGAGTGACTGACTTGAAAGGAATCTGTAAGCAATGTACTTAAAGGTACCTGGGATATTACTTTTAAGACTGGTCAGTGACTCCAGTTCCCTTTCTCTATCTTAGTGTAAAACCATTCAGCCCCTGAGATCTATGGGTTGGTTATCCAGGGGTCAGGCCATTATTCTCCAGATAGAACTTTTTGTTATATGGGCAGCCTCATTCCTCTAGGTCAGACCAAGACAGGGATCCTGAAATTAGCAAGAAGATACATCAAGGGATGCCAATGTCTTCTTGTAGCCTTTCTATAGGAACTAGTATGTCATTCAATAAACACTGTGATTGATCAGTTTGGTTTGGGGTTTTGATTGGATTCCTTGAAATCACAAACCTGATGGCTACATGTCTTTAAGGAACTCTTGGGTAAGATAACCAAAGATACTCTGGCAGAGCTAAATTCTTTTAATATAAGTAATGAAAATCACTGCAAATGTCTGAGCTGGGACTTTGCGAAAGTCTGTCATCAATGTGAGGAGCTTAGATGGGGCCATGAGGCTAATCCTTTAAGACGGTCTTCAGAGAGCTGAGGCATTCCAAATTATGGTATATATACACCAGTGTGTACACGCATGGCTATGTAATCTTCCCTTTGGCTCATCTGCCTGATGAACAGATGGTCCATGAAATTCAGATTTTTAAGCCCCTAATTCACTGGACCCAATGTTTGGTTGGAATTTGGTCAATGCTAATATACTGCACCGCATTTAGAATGTGCGCCTTTCAAAAAAACAAAAAAAGTGCATTCTTTTCTATCCCTTGTTTTTTTTTTTCTTTTTGGTGTTTGGAGACTGGACAGCTCAGTTATATAAAGCAAAGCATCTCAGTACCAAGAGAATTTAGGAATTCATTAAACTGAATAAAGAAGAGCTATTTTCTCTGCAGCATTTGGGGCTTTTATGTAATTTTAATTGTTATTGGTACAGATGTAGATCATCTCATCGTTACTTCAATTTTAATTGTTCTCGGTACAGATGTAGATCGTCTCATCGTTACTTCAATTTTAAGTGTTATCGGTACAGATGTAGATCGTCTCATCGTTACTTCGATTTTACTGTTATCGGTACAGATCATCTAATCGTTACTTCAATTTTAACTGTTCTCGGTACACATGTAGATCGTCTCACCGTTACTTCAATTTTAACTGTTCTCGGTACAGATGTAGATCGTCTCATCGTTACTTCAATTTTAAGTGTTATCGGTACAGATGTAGATCGTCTCATCGTTACTTCAATTTTAACTGTTCTCGGTACAGATGTAGATCGTCTCATCGTTACTTCAATTTTAACTGTTATCGGTACAGATGTAGATCGTCTCATCGTTACTTCAATTTTAACTGTTATCGGTACAGATGTAGATCGTCTCATCGTTACTTCAATTTTAACTGTTCTCGGTACAGATGT
>JAQQSK010014007.1:0-11279 GCA_028658325.1 Potorous gilbertii
TCTGTATATAAAAATGGTTGTAGGCCACGGGTTGATTTAGTTTTTAAATGTAATATTATCTATATTTTACTGTATTTTTATTGTTTTGTTAAATATTTCCTAATTATATTCGATTCTGGTTCTGGTTGCACTCGGTAGTACTGTATACTATTGTTGGACTCCTTTGCTCCAGGCAACCCTCTAAGATTTTAAGAGGTAGAGCAGGTGCTGATGAGCATTGATGGAAGGAGTTACTTCACCTGAGAGTTCGATACCTGGAGTTTAATTACAATTCCCATAAAACTCTATCTCCCTCTTAATTTCTGTCTCTCCCCTCCCTCCCCCTCTCCCTTTTTTTTACAAGTTCCCCAGTTTCCCCCTTTCCTTCTCCCCCTCTCCCCTCATCCTCCATGCTCCTGTGTGTATATGTATTACAAATCCTAATTTTTCTCTTGAGCTGCTGTCCCGCATCACAAACAGCTGCTTTTTGGAACTCTACTTGACAACTAGATGATACTCACAAACATGTTCATGACTTGGTATTAGCTTTCTCTCATGCCTAGAATGCACTCCCTCCTCCTCTTAGTTTCCCTGGTTTTCTTTTTATTGAAGAATCAACTAAAGTACCCAAATGACCAGGTGTCCTCTCTCTGAGATCACCTTTTATGTACTCTGTATATTGTCCTCTCTCTGAGATCACCTTTTATGTACTCTGTATATATTTTGGAGGTACCTATTTGTTTGCATTTTGTCTTCCCCGACTGCATGTTAAGCTTCTTGAAAGCAGTGTGCCTAGTATATAGTAAGTGCTTAATAAAGTTCTGTCGACTGACAGAGGCAAAAAGTGAAGACAGCATTCTCTAGGAGTCTGACCATAAAAGGATGGATACAAGATGAGAGTTAGTAAGGGTAGTAGGGCTCAGTGGGATTTTTAAGTATGCAGGATATTTGGTCATGTTTGTAGGAAGTAGGGAAGGAACCAGTGGATGTAGGAAGGTAGAATAGCAGAGATAGTATATAATAGTGAGAGTACTGGCAAGCTATCTACTGGAGAAAATGGTAAGGACCCAAGGTACATATAGAAAGAGTAGTTTTGGAAAGGAGAAAGTTCATAACATTATTACAGGAGAAAAGGGAAAGAAGAATGGGAGATGATAAAGGTTTGTGAAATAGGGTGGAGAGGGGTTTCTTCAAGAATGGTTTCTTTTCCCAGGAAAGTAGGAGTTCTTAACCTGGTACATGACAACGTGTAAGGCAATGCAGGACAAGTGGAAAAATCTGGTATTCTGAGCCAGAGAATCAGCGTTTTAATCCTGGCTCTGTTACAAACTATCTGTATAAGCAGACACAATTTCCTTAACCTCTTGGGGCTTCAGTTTATCTTCTGTAATAATGAGGGAATCAGACTAGTGTCATGGAGTCCTGTGAACTTTTGTTTGTTTGTTTTAATTTAAGAGTATTAAAAAATAATTCATTTGTTTTGTGATCTTGTATACTTTAATTTATGCATTTAAAATGCAATTCTGAGGAGATAATCGGTCTGCCAAAGGGTACCATGACACAAACAAGGTTGAGAGGAGCAAAGTTCTTAGCCAAGGGAGTGGGGAAAATGACAGGTGGAGAATGCTTAAAGAGAAGATTTGGAACACCGGGAGGTGTGTGTGTGTGTGTGTGTGTGTGTGTGTGTGTGAGAGAGAGAGAGAGAGAGAGAGAGAGAGACAGAGACAGAGAGAATCAATTAGAGAAAAGGATTAACTTGGCATTATGTTTCACTGATGAAATTCTGAAGACACAAAGAAAAAAATACAACAAGGAGGAGAAAGGGACTTTTGTGAAGGGAGCGATGTGGAGGTACAGGAAACTGAGAAACCAATTTGGATTTGAAAAAGAGATGAAAGATGGAAGCAAGAATTAGTGACAGAGAATGGCAAGAAAAGCATGCCTTGGCCCAGGAAGAATAGTTTATGAGCCCTAAAGGTCAGAATGCACCAAAGTACAATAGGAATGTTAAGGACCATGAAAAAGAATAGATTTTTCAAACGTTATTGGAGAAAAAGTCAAAGAATGGATAAGACCAAGTATCAGGGTATAAAAAATGACAATAACAGAGGATGGAGAGAAGGCAAAGCAATTATTCTCTTCTTCTGCTTCACTTTTCTCTGCTAGGAAAAGAGAAAGTAATAGTCATCACATGATTACAGCATCTAAGTGAATTTGATAGATTGAAGTCACTAGACCCAAAGCAGCTACACATCACGGTCCTGAGAGAACTGACCGATGAGATGGCATCTTTGTCAGGCGTAAGATTCTGTAGGACAGAGGTCTTCTTTTATTACTGGAGAGGGGCAAATGACCAAATTTTTTAAAAGACACAATAAAGAAATCCATAAACTAAAGACCACTGAGCCTGAAATCTTTTCTGGAAAAATTCCAGAATACATTATTAAAAGGACAATTAAGGAATACTGAGGAAAGAATGCTGTAATAAGAACAAGGCAGAATGCTTCGTTTTCATCAGAATGATTTCATTTCTTTTTTCACAAGGTTATTAGAATAATCTTCCACATGTAGTTTACCTATAATTTAGCAAAACGTCCACTAAGACATCTCATGTAATTCTTATGGAACAATTAGAGAGTGTGTAAATGACCTGGACCAGAGTAGTCTCTTATGACTGACAAAAGCAGAAACTAGGCTTAGACCAGTACCTTATACCATTTCCCACAATACATCCAAAATAAATACATAACCTTAATATTAAAGATCATACCATCATAAGTCTCTCTCTGCTCTCATCCATTGTCCACTAAGCTGTCAAATCAATCTTCCTAAAGCACAAATCTGTTCATGTAACCACCAATTCTCCTCCAATTCGGTAAATCCCAGTGACTTCCTATTGCCTCCATATCAAATACTAACAACCTCTACTTACCTTTGAAAACCCTTTGCAATGTGACTCCTTCCTACACTTCCAGTCTTACATCTTACAAACTTTGCAATCCAATGGTATAGTTTTCCTTATTGTCACTCACACACAAAACTCCATCTCCTGACTCCAAACGTTTTCAGTGACTCTCCCTCATTCCTGGAATTCTCTCCCTCCTGGTGTCCCTGGATACCTTCAATTCTAGTTCATATCATACCTTCTACAGAAGCCAATCCCAGCTCTCCATAATTTTTGTACCTTCCCTCGGATATTATCTCTAAATTAACCCTGTATATAGCTTGTTTGTACGATGTGTCTGCATGTTTTCTTCCCGTTAGACCATGAGCTCCTCCGGGGCAGGGACTATCTTCTGCCCTTCTTTGTATCCTCAAGGCTTAACACAGTATCCGGCATCTAGTAGGAGCTTAAATGCTAGTTGATTGATTCAACCAAGCATCAAATATAGAATTTGAACCAAAGATATGACTTGAAACCCAGGGCTCTTCCCCCATACTTCAACACAATTCAGGGAAATGTTTTGACACTTTAGTTTCTTCACCTTATGTAGAATTTTCTTAGGCTCTGAGTCACGAGTTAATTTTTCAAATGGCAAGAAGTATTTGTTTCATATAAATACTGTAACAGCCTCAACAAATCATGCATGCAGTCAATGCCTAGCCATCAGAAGAGTCACTCAAATGTGCACTCAATGCTTTAGAATAAATTTTCATCCATGCAACTAATTTTAGCCCCTCCATTTAGAACTTCCATAATAAACGCAGTTTGTTTTCTCTGCATCACAACTGAGAAAATTTTCACCATGTTATCGAACAAGTTTGATTTATAGCCAATTGTTTCTGTCATAAAAAATGCCAGAAATTACTATACAAAGAAAGATGATAAGATTACAAGTAACTGGCTTCAGAACAATAGATATTCTTTTTCCCAAATCAAAATTACAGAACTAAAGAATATTTGTATCATTTATGATTGACAAAGGTTTGTATCTCTCTGGAAGCAATGTGGCACATATAATGAAATGAGAGTTCTTCACTCCACTGGAGTTGAATAATCACTAAGCAGGCTACGTGAATCCTGAGAGATGGAGCAGTGTATAAATGTACCTCATTTGGAATAGATGCATTGTTTACAGGTTAGGAGTTAAAAGCATTATTTTTGGTGAAGTGAACATTTTTCCATTGCCACATTAAAAACTTCAGGTGCTTTAACTTAATTTCTGCACAGATATCACATGGCATATTTCCTGTCTGTTATCATTAAGATTTTTGTTAAGGGTATCCTGGGGCCAGAATATATACAAGCAGGGAAGTAACCAGCTGTCCATATTTCTAAGATATCAACAGGATTCTGAATTGGGTGGAATGTGACATTTAAAATCAAGCAATCCAAAATTTATAAACATCACAGGCACCAAAGATTACTCATACCTGGGGAGAACATGCACTGATTCCAACCCATTCCCTAAGAGCTGGTTTCTTGGATGAATCCCTGAATCTCAGCTTGGTTTTCTTGTCACTTTTCTCATCAAAGCACAATGCAGGAATAAAAAAGATGTAATACACTGAAGGTTATGATGAGTTGTTTTCCAAAACATTAATTGTTTTCTCAACATATCTAATATATATATTATGCTTCGAAGTCCTTAACTAAATTGGGGTAACCAAGCCTTTGCTCCTCTATCCAGGGCACCATAATTTAAAGGATACAAACATCATTTGCATTCCTTTTTCAACATGCAAGAAAATAAGCTCAGGATCTAGGTAGCAATATTGGAAGAAAATGCAGGTTGACAAACCCAGTAGATAAAGCACTAAAACAAGTTGGGGGAGATAGCACTTCCACACCCCAAACTGTATTATAAAGCAGAATTCATCAGAACCATCTCATATTGTTTTAAAAAGAGGGAAGATGAATGAAAGATACTAAACAAGGGAGAATCAGAAACAATGGAACTCAAAAACTCAGCATTTGCTAAAAGAGACATCAAGAATTACTTCAGAAAGAATGCTTTATTTGATTTTAAAAATACTGAGAAACTGGAAAGTAAACCTGGTAGAAATTAGGCTTAGACCAAAGCTTTATCCTTCATTTCACAATATATTCTAAATGGCTGAGTGACCTTAATATGAAAGATAATACTAAAAATTATTAGAAAAGAAGTACATCATGTATCTATCACAGCTCTGGGTAGGAGATCTATTCTTAACTAAATAAGGGATAAGGGCAATTACAAAAGATAAAAGGGAAAACTTTGCATGAAAATGAAAAGCTTCTGCACAAGTAAAATTAATGCACTTAATATTAAAAACATACCTTTATATTATGCTTCTCTGATAAGGTATTGGTATCCAAAATATATATACAACTGAAATGTATCAGATTAAAACTCATTCACCAATAAAAAAAATAGCATTCATAGAATGTGAATAAATAATTCTCAAAAGAACTGCAAACTACTGACAACTACATGAAAAAAATAAAAAGAAAAATGCAAATCAAATCAATCCTGTGTTTTCACCTTACTACAAATGGACAAATATGATCAAAGATGGAAATACAAAATATACAAGGGATTTGGGGAATGTACTGTTGGTAGAGCTGTGAATCAGCACAATCATTTTCCAAAGGAATTTGGAATTAGGCAAAAAATGATTACAACATCCATGCCATTTGGTCCAGGGATTCCATTATTAAACTGATATCCAAGTAGGCCATTAATAAGAAGAAAATTTTCATGTACAACAAAATATTCATAGCAGCAATTTTTGTGATAGCAAAATAATTGGAAAGTAGATGTTCATTGATTGGGAAATGGCTAAACAGATTGTTGTACATGAGTATGATATAATATAATACTGCTGTACTATAAGAAATAACAAATGTGATGAACACAGAGAAGCCTGGAAAGGACTACTCTTTGTTATATGTGTTGATGGGAAGGGAAAGGGGAAGGGAAGAGAGAAACATACTGAGGAAAACTAGAGTAAAAATACATCAATAACAACTTTATTTTAAAAAAAAACCTACGTAAAGGACTTTGTCATCTGATCGCTGGAGCATAAGCAAAACATTTTTATCCTTTTCCCTAAACATTTACAAAGAATGTAATGGAGGTCATGGTATAGATTCCAAACATGAAACCTAATGAAGTCTCATATCTATGTTTATATATTTAGATAATCAAACAAAGTAAGAATCAGAGAAGTGAGGGTAGATGAGCTTTATTTAATATTCAAAATCAATCAGCATGTACTTTTTTTATTCAGGTGACTTTAATGCAAATGGGGACATAACCAAGGGTAGTGAATGATGTTTCAGAAAATACAGTTCAGGAGTAAGGAATAAGAGAAAGCAAAGACATATAGATTCCCCAGAAATTTCATGAAAACTTTCTTCAAGAAAATAATCAGTCAGAAATGGTGAGGATCAAATAAAAAATTTTAATTAAATAACTATATTTTAGCTGATGAAAAATGACTCATTATTGATCTAAGAGTTATGCTTGAATCAGTGATCCCTGTAGAATCAGGCCACCAAAGATCAGAATTAATACAAAACTAGAAGAAATAATAAGATGAAAAGAAAATATGACATACAACTAAAATACCTCCAACTTGACATAACCTAATCAAGTTAGAGATGCTGAAAAATGTACAATAGGGAAAGGAAAGGGCATTGACATCAACTTCTCTAGTCTCTGACACTGCTGATCACTCTCCTTCCTTTAGGTTTTCAGGATGCCCTTCTTGCCTGGCTCTCCTCTTACCTAACAGAGCACTGGTCTGTATTTTCAACTGGAACCTCTTCCAGATTATGCCTTCTAAACCTGGATGTCCCTCACATTTCTATCCTAGATCACTTCTCCCTTTATACCACTTCATTCAGTGATCTTGAAAGTTTCTGTGAATTAAATTACCACCTCTACACTAATAATTCTGAAATTTATTTACCTTGACCCAGCATTTCTACTGACCTCCAATCTCACATCGCCAATTATCTTTCAGACATTTTGAATTAAATGTCGAGCAGACATCTTAAACTAAACAACATCCAAAATGTAAATCTTTATCTTTCTTCCTAAATCCACCCCCTCTTTTCTCTACCTTCCCTATTACTAGAAAGGGAAACACCATTTTCCCAATCCCTCAGGCTCATAGTCTAGGCTCCTCACTCTCTCACCTTGCTCCCATAAGCCCCATATCTATTGCTAAGTCTTGTTGAATTTACCTTTGAAATATCTTGACTACTTCAACTTCCAGGAGCCAAGATGGCCGAGTAAACTGTAAGTGATCTCATCCTTCCCTTGTTGACCTCAAAAAACCCAAAGAACATTTTCCTAGGAAAAAACCTGGAATAGGGGAATCAGAAGAAGGGGTACTGCAGTCTATCAGCTCAGGAGACTGGGGAGATGAAGGAGAAGAGTCTCTCTTGCCATGGCTGAAGGGGATCAATGCAGGGCTGGAGGTGTCCCAGACAGCCCCACTGCAGTAAACCAGGAGAAGATCCTAAGCCCCAGAGGGGTGGAACCTGTAAATGCCAACACCAGGACCCCAGGTGTACCTTAGCACAGCCAGGAGAACAGACAACAGCACAGAAGGGGGTTCATCAGCCACTGAGTCAGTCTATGCTCTAGCTCAGGGGAGGAGCAGAACTTCAATGGTCAGACCACCATTCCCCTACATGTCACACCAAGAGCTTCAGTGTAACCCCAGGAAAACTCAGAAAGATTCCACCTGTTCTTGGACTTGGCACACACCAGTCAGCTCAGCACCAGGTAAGCTGTATAATTCTAGTTTCTAGCTGAAAGAACCAGAGAACACACAAAGTTCCAGTTCTCAACAAAAGAAACATGGGTCAGAGACCACTGTATCCACAGAAGCAGAAATCCACTTCACAAGCTAGGAACAAGGCAATCACCATGAGAAAGAAGCAGAACAGAAAAGCAAAGACCATAAAATCTTATTAGGGAGACAGAGAAGACCAAATTATGAATACATAGGAAGACAGCATTGACACTGTACTCACACCTGAAATCTCAAAAGGGAATATGAACTGGTCTCAAGACCAAAGAGCATTCTTAGAAGAGCTTAAGAAGGATTTAAAAAGTCAAATAAAAGAGGTAGAAGAAAAAATGGTCACTGATTTTAAAAATATGAAAAAAGTATTCAATGAAGAGAAGAGCTCCTTAAAAAAGAAAATAAGGCAAATGGATAAGGAGATACAAAATCAAACTGAAGAAAAAAGCTCCTTAAAAGGAATAATTAGACAAATGGAAAAGGAAGTATAAAAGTTAACTGGAGAAAACAACTTATTAATAATTAGAATGGGGCAAGTAAAAGTGAATGACTCTCTGAGACATCAAGAATGAGTCAAACAAAATATAAAGAACAAAAAAATAGAAGAAAATGTAAAATATCTCATTGGACAAACCCCTGACCTGGAAAAGAGATTCAGGAGAGAAAAAACTAAGAATTATTGGACTACTGGAAAACCATGATGAAAAAAAGAGATAATATCTTCCAAGAAATCATCAAGGAAAATTGCCCTGATTTTCTAGATCCAGAGGGCAAAATAGTCATTGAAAGAATCCACTATTCACCTCCTGAAAGAGAACCAAAACTGAAAATGCCAAGGAATATTGTTGCCAAATTCCAGAGCTATCAAGTAAAGGAGAGAATACTGCATGCAGCCAGAAAGAAACAATTCAAATATTGAGGAACTACAGTCAGGATCACATAGGAACTTACAGCTTCTACATTAAAAGATTGGAGGGAATGAAATATGATATTCCATAAGGCAAATGATCTTGGACTACAATCAAGGATCAATTACCCAGTAAAACTGAACATAATATTTCAGGCAAGGAGATGGGCAGTCAGTGAAATAAGGGACTTACCAGATCTTCCTGATGAAAAGACCAGAGTTCAATACAAAATTTGGTCTTCAAATAAAAGAGTCAAGAGAGGAATGAAAAAGTAAATAGGGGAAAAAAGTGTTATTCCATATGAGCAAACTGTTTACATCCCTATATTGGAGGACAATAGTTGTTAATTGTGAGAATTGTATATTTATTATGACACTTAAAAGGGATACAGATAGAGAGAGGAAGTGGGTGTAAATTAACTGATGTGATTATAAAAAAAGATAATTAAAGAGTGTTAAGGGATTGTAATGGGAGAAGAAGAAAGAAAGAGGAAGAAAAAGGAAAATTATATCACCACAGAAGGCACAAAAATATACCATAGTAGAGAGAGGGGAGGTAGAAGACCATTATTTGAGCTTTACTTTCATCTGATCTGTTTCAATGAGGGAACAACACACTCAATGAAGTATAGAAATCTAACTTGCCCTACAGGCAGTAGGAGGGGAAAGGGGAAAGAAAAGGGAGGAGGGCTAATAGAAGGGAGGAATGATTGAGGGAGACTGGTCAAGAGTAAATCTCTATTAAGGAGAGGAAGGGAGAAGCGAGAAATAAGATTACAAATGGGAGGAGTGGATAGGATGGAGAGAAAGACACAGTCCCATAAAATGAAGGTGGATGGCAGAATAAAGACCATAATCCTACAATATGTTGTTTACAAGAAACACATTTGAAATGGGGGATACACACAGGATAAAAGGAAAAGGCTGGAACAGAATATATTATGCTTCAGCTGATGTAAAAAATATAGATGCATAGCAATTCTAACCTCAGACAAAGCAAAAGTAGGAATAGATATAACCAAAAGAGATAAGGAAGGAAACTATATCCTCCTAAAAGGCACCATAGACAATGAAGTAATATTATTACTCAACATATATGCACCAAACGGTGTAGGATCCAAATTCTTATAGGAGGAGTTAAGGGAGTTTCAGGAAGAAATAGAGAGCAAAACTATACTAGTAGGGGACCTCAACCTCCCCCTCTCTAAATTTGATAAATCTAACCTCAAAATAAATAAGTTAAGGAGGTGAATACAATTCTTGATAAGGTAGATATGACAGACCTCTGGAGAAAACTGAATGTGGACCGAAAGGAATATACCTTTTTACTCAGTGGTACATGACACATACACAAAAACTGGTCATATATTAGGGCATAAATCCCTCACAATCTCATGCAGAAAGGCAGAGATAATCAATACCTCCTTTTTCAGATTATGACATAATAAAAATTATATATAATAAAGGGCCATGGATACAGCATAACTTAATTGGAAACTAAATAATCTATTCTGAAAGAATGAGTGGGTTAAACCACAAATCACAGAAACAATCAATAACTTCATTCAAGAGAATGACAATAATGAGAAAACCTACCAAAACTTATGGGACACTTCAAAAGCATTTCTTAGGGGAAGTTTTTCCATCATTAAATGCATACATTGGGCAAGCAAATGAAAAAGCTAGAAAAAGGACAAATTGAAAATCCCCAATTAAATACCAAATTAGAAACACTGAAAATCAAAGGAGAGATTACTAAAATTGAAATTAAGAAAACCATTGAACTAATAAATAAAACTGAGTGGTTTTATGAAAAAAAAAAACAAATTGATAAACCTTTGATCAATTTGATTTAAATAAAAGAAAGAAGAAAACCAAATTACCAGCATCAAAAATGAAAAGAGTGAACTCACCTCCAATGAGAAGGAAATTGAAACAATAATTAGAAATTACCTTGCCCAACTGTATGCCCATAAATTTGAACATCTAAGTGAGATGGAAGGATATTTTAAAAATATAAATTGTCCAGATTAACAGAAGAGGAAATAGATATTTAAGTAACCCCATATCAGAAAAAGAAATTGAACAAACATCAATGAACTCTCTAGCAAAATATCACCAGGGGCAGAAGGATTTCCAAGTGAATTCTAACAAAAAATTTAAAGAACAGTTAATTCCAATACTATATAGATTATTTGGGGAAATCGGCAAAGAAGGAGTACTACCAAATTCTTTTTGTTATACAAATATGGTTGAGATAACTCAACTTGGAAGAGTCAAAGCCGAGAAAAAATTATAGACCAATTTCCTTAATTAAAATAGATGCAAAAATTTTAAATAAGATATTAGCAAAAAGATTACAGCAATTTATCATGAAAATAATACATTATGATCAAGTTAGATTGGTACCAGGAATGCATGTCTGATTTAATATTAGGAAAATTATCAGCAATATTGATAATATCAACAATAAAACTAACAGAAACCATATGAATATCTCAATAGAGGCAGAAAATACTTTTGACAAAATACAACACTCATTCCTATTGAAAACATGGGAAGAATTAGGAATAAATGGAGCCTTCCTTAAAATAATAAGTAGTATCTACCTAAAACCATCAGCAAGTATTTTATATATATATACATATAT
>JAQQSK010014008.1:0-11279 GCA_028658325.1 Potorous gilbertii
TCCTCCATTGCCTGAGCCCATGGGGTATCTATTTCAGATATTTGGGATACAGAGGCTTTGACTCCTATGTCTTTACCTGATGGTAAGCATATCTCTTCATCGTCGTCAGAGAGGAATGGAGGAATCATCTTCTCAAGAAAATAACCATCTATGGTCTTAGATTTTTCCCTTTTCTGGGCATTTTCCCAGCCAGTTACTTGACTTCTGAGAGTCCTCTCCACCCCAGCCTAGGTCTGCCCAGCTAGTGCTTGGGTCTGAGATTCAAATGCTGCTCCCCAGCCTCAGGGCTTTTGGCGGCAGGCCTGACTGCTCTTCAATGGGAGCTTATCTGCTGGTTCTCAGGTGGGGGCAGGGCCGCCTCTCAGGCTCAGTACCCTCAGGGGATTTATGCAGAGACCTTTTGTAATGGAGCTTCGGTGGAGCTCCTGCCTGCCTCTGGCAGAGCTGCCTCTGCCTCCCGAGGAGGTCCGAGTCCCGGAGATCCCCCGCTCCCCTCTCAGCCCGTCTCTATCACTGACCTGTGCGTCTGTGGGTGGAGGGACCTTCGCAGCTGCCGGAGATTCTGGTCCCTGAAGCCTGCTTGGGTCTGCATCGCTCCTGTCAGTGCAGTGTGGCCAGGGCAGGGGGAGGGGAGGGCTCCACAGGGCAGGGCCCCACTCCCGTCCCGAGTACCTTTGAGGTCGGTTTTTCAGGGCCCTCTGCAATGGAAATCTCCTTCCCTGTGTTGCTGCGCGGCTTCCACTGTTCCAGAATTTGTCAGGAGTTCTTTTTACAGGAAATCCATGGGCTGTGGGTTTGGAGCTAGCAAATGTGAGTCTTTCTACTCCACCATCTTGGCTCCGCCCCTGCTATAAATATTTTTGTACATATGGGACCCTTTCCCATTTTTATGATATCTTAGGGATACAGTCCTAGAAATGATAGATACCCTAGAAAAGGGTATGCACATTTTTTAGCCCTTTTGGTATAGTTCCAAATTCCTCTCCAGAATGGTTGGATCAGTTCACAGCCCCACCAACAATGTATTAGTGTTCCAACTCTCCCACATCTTCTCCAACATTTATCATCTTTATGTTCTGTCATGTTAGCCAATCTGATAGGTGTGATGTGGTATCTCAGAGTCGTTTTGATTTGCATCTCTCTAATCAATAGGGATTTAGAGAATCTTTTCATATGACTAGAGATATCTTTAATTTCTTCCTCTGAAAACTGCCTGTTCTTATCCTTTGACCATTTATCAGTTGGGGAAATGACTTGTATTCTTGTACATTTGACTCAGTTCTTTATATATTTTAGAAATGAGGCCTTTATCACAGACACTAGTTGCAAAAATTCTTTCCCAGGTTTCTGCTTCCTCCTAATCTTGGTTGCATTGGATTTGATTGTGCAAAACTCCTCTAAGAATCTGGATGCTATACCACTTGGAGCATATTTGTTTAGTAATGATATTGCTTCATTTTCTATGTTGCTTTTTATAAGGATATAGTTTCCTTCCTTGTCTCTTTTGATTAGATCTATTTCTGCTTTTGCTTTGTCTGAGATTAGGATTGCTACCCCTGTTTTCCTTACATTAGCACAATATATTCTGCTCTAACCTTTTAACTTTACCCTGTGTGTATTCCCGCATTTCAAATGTGTTTCTTGTAAACATCATATTGTTGAATTATGACTTTTAATATACTCTGCTATTCATCTTTGTTTTATGGGAGAATTCACCCCATTCACATTCACAGTTATGATTACTCTCTGTACCTTTCCCTCCATCCTCTCTTCCACTGATTGTGCTTTTAGTTCTCCCTTTTCCCTTCCCTTCCACAATAGAGTTTTAATTTTTGACCACCACCTCCCACAGTCTTCCCTTCCTTCTTTCAGCCCCCTCCTTTTTACTGCCCTTTACCCTTACTTCTTCCCTCCCTTTTAGACTCCCCCCTCTTTCTTTTCCTCTTCCCCTCCTACTGCCTATAGAGTTAATTAGATTTATATACTTAATGTTGTGGCTCCCTCCTTGAACTGAATCAGATGAGAGTACCTCTCACACAATGCTCATCTCCCTCCCCTCTTTCCCTCTACTATAATTTTGTACTTCTTCCTGTGACGTAATTTACCATTTTCTACTTCCTCCTTTTCATGCCTCCTGTTACAATCCCTTTGCATACTTAAATCATATATTTATCATCACATAATTTACTTTATGCCTGTTCCCTTTATCTCTGTATATCCCTTTTATCATTCATAATAGATATACAATTCTCAAGATTAATGAGTATCATCTTCCCTTATAGGGAGGTAAACAGTTTGCCCAAATTGAGTAACAAGTTTTCTTTTCCCCTGTTTATCTTTTTATGCTTTTTTTTTTGAGACTAGCATTTGAAGATCAAATTTTCTACTGAGTTCTGACCTTTTTATCAGGAATGTCTGGAAATCCCTTATTTCACTGAATATTCGTCTCCTCGCCTGAAATGTTATGCTGAACTTTGCTGGGTAGTTGGTCCTTGGTTGTAGTCCCAGATCCTTTGCCTTGTGAAATATCATATTGAAATTCCTTTGATCTTTTAATGTAGAAGCTGCAATATACTGTGTGATCCGACTGTAGATCCTCAATATTTGAATGGTTTCTTTCTAACTGCCTGTAGTATTTTCTCCTTCACTTGATAGTCCTGGAATTTGGCAACAATATTTCTTGGTATTTTTGTTTCGGATCCCTTTTAGGAGGTGAATAGTGGATTTTTTCAATGACTATTTTGCCCTCTAGTACTTCTGGGCAGTTTTCCTTGATGATTTCTTGGAAGATATTGTCCAGACTCTTTTTCTTCATCATGGCTTTCTCTCTTGGATCTATTTTCCAGGTCAGTTGTTTTTCCAATTAGATATTTTATATTTTCTTCTATTTTTTCATTCTTTAGATTCTGTTTGACTGATTCTTGGTGTCTCATAGAGTCATTAGCTTCTCCTTGTCCAATTCTAATTTTCATCAAATTGTTTTCTTAAGTTAACTTTTGCATCTCCTTTTCCATCTGTCCAATTATTCCTTTTAAGGAATTATTTTCTCCTGTGAGCTTTTGTGCTTCTTTTTTCATCTGTCCAATTTTCCCAGTTAGGTTTTGTGCTTCCTTTTCAATTTGTTCAATTTTCCTTTTTAAAGACCTGTTCTCTTCAGTGAATTCTTTTTTCATACTTTTGAAATCATTTCTGAGCAAAAGGAGCAGAACCAGGAGAACTTGGTGCACAGCAAAGACCACAGTGTGCAAGAGTTTTTTCTGGTAGACTTGGATCTTCATAGCAATGTAAGGGCATAAAAAAAAATTCCCAATGATCTTCTAAGGCAAAATGCCTTCTACATTCAGAGAAAGAACTATGGAATTCAATCACAGAATGTAGCAGATAATTTGTGTGTGTGTGTGTATATGTGTGTATTATGTTTTGGTTTGTTATATGATTTCTCCCATTTATTTTAGTTCTTCTACATAGCATGACTATAGTGAAAATGTATTCTGTAGGAATGTATGTGTAGATTCTATATAGAATTGTATGTCATCTTGGGGAGGGAGGAGGGTGGTGAGGGGTAAGTAGGGGGGAAAAATCTAAGTTTTATGGTAGTGATTGTAGAACATTAAAAAAATAAATAAATAGGATGAAATCACAATAAAAAAATAAAATTATTGGCCATTTTTCTTCTATTTCTTTCTTCATCTCTTCCAGGAGGGCTCTTTATGCATGCAAGCAGTTCACAGACCCTTCTGAAGTTTCATATGGGAGTACAGCATCAATACTGACCTCTTTGGTATTCATGTTTTGGTCCTTGTCCCTATAGAAAGATTCTATGGTCTTTTCCTTCCTCCTTTTCTTCTTGCTCATGATGGTGTGGCTTTGCATGTTGTGGCCTCTGGTTCTTTCACCTAGATGCTGAAGAACCTGGTGCTGAGCTGGCTGATGTGATGTGGTGCTGTGAAAGCAAAGGCAGGTAAATTCTGTTTGTGTTTCCCCAAACTCTGGAGCTAGCTTGTTAAGTGTAGGGGAGAGGTGGTCATGGGAGATCTCCTCAACTGAGCTAGAGCAAAGGCAACTTCAGCACTTGGTGATCCTGACTGCCCTATTGTCTTCCCGTTTCCCCTGGAGCACTGAGGCACACCTTGTTCCTCTGTCACAGTAAGAAGAATATTCTTTGGTGATTTTCCTAGCCTCAGGTGCTACAAGACTGTTTGCCCCTTCTGCTGTCCTTACTGATCCAGGATTTTTCTAGGGAAATATTTTATGGTTCTTTCAAGGTCAACAAGGGGAGGGGGAAAGAGCATTTACCAATCACTCTGCCATTTTGACTCCCAGAATTTCGAGTAGGTGACTCACAGACATTTAATCTACGGGCTGAAAGTCTCTAGCACAGCTGCTGCAGATACCTGGACATCCTTCCATGGCTGTCTACTTGCTCAGCTCCACTGGACTCTCACTCTGAGCTGCTATCCCATCATGCTGCCACTTCCTCAGACCACCCTGGGGCTTTCCTGCTTGGCCCTGCCTTGGCTGGAATGCACTGTGCTGTGTGCTGTATGCTTCTGTACCCTGGCAGAACAGATTTTTCCTGTCAATCTTCCAGTCTGTCCTGGGCTATGAAACTGCCACAGTCTGTCTCTTATTGGATTTTGCACCTCCAAAATTTGATCAGATTCTCTTTTTAGAGGTATCTGATGGAGTTTGTCTAAGAGCTTAGGTGAGTAGTTGCTCTCACTCTGCAATCTTGGCTTCACCCTATCTCTCTTTTCTTAAAATGTTTTTCACCCCTTCCTTATCCTTTGATGCTCCACTGTGGCCCCTGATAATTTAACTTTAATACAACTTTAATATATGATGGCTTCCAGCTCCTGTTGCCTCCCTCAAGACTGTCTGAATATATAATAATATGCACAGTAAATATCCTTTGAAGTATTTTTCACTCTATTCTAAATATAATACAGTATATAACACTATACTATCTATAATAAAATAATTCTAAATTGAACATGTTGACTTCAGAACACACTGTAATAATTTTATATTCCTACAGAGCATCTGAAGCAGTTTGATGGGTTTTTAAAATGTTACTTGATTTCTGGGGAACAAGGAGGTTATAGCCTGAAATTGGGATATGCAGGAAAAAGTTCAGCTTAAAGAATGGACTTCTGACTACATACATGACTAAAAACCCCAACCTTGGAATGGTTCATGAGGATAAATATTTACTTTTCTTTTGAAGTGCTTAAAAATAGGGTCGCTATCTCTCCTGGAAATTTTGGGTCCAATTCTTCGAGCAATTAGCATCTATAGGGAGTCTTCAAGGTTCTTGCATTGCTGAGATTCATTGATTAAAATTTCTACCATCTGCAGCTACCTCTAAATGGATCTAAATGGATGTCCCTTCCAGATCTAAATGGATGATCCTCTAACCCAGCATTCATAAGACCCATTTTACCTTGTCATGTTTTAAAGAGCCTATTTGCAATGACTTCAATATTAAAATATTTCTCTATGGTAACATATGTAGGGACATTTTTTTCTTGTATTTTCATATATGAATGTTAGCTGATATGAAATGATATTCTGTAATTTCCAATACAGATTCACAAATAATTGTTATATTTTGTATCTATGACACTGTCTCCTGATATCTGTCTGGATATCTGGATATCCCCCTTGGACCATAAAAATTCTAAGAATCATAGAATCACTGAATTAGAGGAGGAAGGGACCTAAATCCTCTTGTCTAATATCTTCATTTTACTGATGAGGGCTGGGACTCAAAGAGGTAAAGTAACTTACCTAAGATCACATAGGTGGTATCAGAGCTAGAATTCAAGCCCAGGAATTCTGAATCTAAATCAAAGATAGTTAGGTGGTGCAAGAGATAAAGCACTGGATATCAGGAAGTGCTCTGACTAGACTCAGAGAGACCTGAATGTAATTTTTCCTCAGACACTTACTAGCTATATGATCCTGGGCAAGTCAAGTCACTTAACTTCTGTCTGCCTCTGTTTCCTCAACTGGGAAATGAGCATAACAAGAACATATATTATGAGACAATATTTGTAAAGCCCTTTGCAAATCCTAAAGTGTTAATATCTTATTAGCTCTCATTAGAATCTGTGCTAAAATCATCAGGACCTGGTAAATATCCAATAGCCAAACAACTGGATATGGGAACTTATGAGAGGTTACTGATTCTATGTACATTATAATAGAATCTCATATCTAATCCATGACACAGGCTTTAAGAACGGTAATATATTAAGGTTCTGTTGTACATTCACAGCAGTCACATTTTCTCTCTAATTACTATAAAAAAATTAATCCTCCACACTCCCCATTCCCATCCACACAGAGGGATCAGAAGGCTCTGACTTGGCTTCACATGAGGATTCCAATGTTAGAATTTCTCAAATATGGTAGAATCTTCACAACTCTAAAGACTGTAGATAGTCCATTAGAAAGAATTCTGGGAACCAGAGCTGACAAATATATTTATATTGCTGAGAACCTTACAATTCATGTCAAAAGCAAAACATCAGTTATTAGGACAAAATGGAAAAGACTAATATGAGGGTTAGTTTAAAAAACTTAATTAAAACTATTTCGTTAATTCCACTTCATAAGCCTGCCATTTTCTATTTTAACTTACAGCAGCAGAATGACTGTTGGGAGGCAAAATTGGGGTTAACTGGAGGCACTACTTGGTGACAGACAGTCATGCACATGTACATGTAAATACGCCTGAAGTGAATTTCCTCTCTCCTGTAAACTGAGGAGAGACCAATGATAGGTTGCACACAGTACAAAGGCATGTCAAAGGATTAGATAAAAGACAGATGATTGGCAGTTGCAATAATCAGTCATTAGTGCTTAGACAGCTGACAGAGGATTGTGAAAACATGTTCTTCAAATAAACAAATGTAAAGAATTAAGGAGCCAAGTCAATTATATTACAAAAATCTGTGTTGGGAATAAATGGATCTCTCCGAGGTGTTAGGGAAATATAGCATTTTCCTTCACAGAAGAGAAAACTGTAAGTATTACAAGTTCCTAGAACTGAGACTTTCAAGAAGGAAATTTTGGTACCCATAAGCATTGTCAGATCAACACTTCAAAGCTAAATGTCTCGATTTCACTTGAATAAGCACTACTAAATCTGTACTATCACACCTCAACTCTGAGTTATAAGAAGAAAAATATGCAACCTACATAAAATTGGAAACCATAGTATGACTAAAGTACCCTCTTAGTTTAACACTACATAAACAATTCAGCAAATTCAAAACTCATCACTCAAGAGATCTGATTTATGTAATGTCACTTAACTCACACTTGGATGATTGGACATTCACTGAACATGTGGTGTGAAAATATTGAGTTGTAAAAATGTTAAAATAAAACTAGTAAGAAATCTAGGGAAATAAAGTCTACAGATGCCAGAGAATATAGTGACATGCTTTTCAAAAGTGAAAATCTTCCTCCCCTTCTCCTTCCCCTCCTTCATCCTTCTCTTCCAGTTTTGGATGAGTGGGTTTTGAGATACCTATAGAGATCACCAGCTGGACTTCATTAGGTATGAAATCTTCTTTGAATGGACATTGCCAGGGTTTTTCAGGGAAGTGACATGATCTAATGGGGTTTAGGATGATGTTTCTGGTAGCGTGCAGGTTCCAGAACAAAAATGAAGAGCTCATTTAGAGACAGTAGTCTAGGTAAGAGGTAGAGCACTGGGAATAGAAAAGAAGTATTTCTTGTCAACTGATCAGATAAATGAGGAACAAGAAAGTCAAAGATCGTGGTACAGTTTCAAGCTCAGGTAGTTGTAAGAATGGCAGCGTGATTAGCAGAAACAGTGAGGTCAAGCAAAAGAATCTTATGGGAGGAAGAGAAGTAAAGAATAATTGTATGAGTTCACTTTTGAATATGTTGAATTTCTGACACACATTTGGAATATTTGGGAAATAAAGTCAAATCAAGAGGTGGAAATGTGGAATAGAATTCAGGAGAAATTATTTTCATTCATTTGTACCATTTATTAGGCTGTTTCTGAGGTTTCTCTGTGACTCTGTAGTACATTTCTGGATTTCTATCTCTCTAAGAATTGAAATAATATGATTCTGTGTCTTTTTTTAACTGACCCTATTTAGAGTCCTATAACTATCTAAGTCATGTTTTTTTTTTTAAATTGCTGAACTTAATTCAAAATTCAGCTGGCATGTAATGAGTTAAGTTTAGAAATCTGGCTTTCTTGTTAATCACTGTTCTATTCTTGTTTCAAGTAGGTGGATACTCGGGAGTCTGGTTTAGTATCATTACACCACCAAGCTATCCTTCAAAGGTGTCTTGTTTATTATCCAAAAAGTCTGGTTTGCTATCTCTATTCTTGCAGATGCAACTGGATTCAAAAAGTGAACATTTCTTAGTCACAGGAAGGAAGAAAGAGGTTGTTGCTAGCTATCATTCTCTAATTTCCATTCAATCACATTTTTTTCATCTATGATGCTAAGCCTTACTAATTTCTGTACTTTCTAAACCTATAAAAGAGAATTGCCCCTATCATCCGGAGTCTTAGCTTTGCTGAGGAAGCTGAGATCCTATTTATTAGCAAATTCACACTTTACCAGTAAACTGATCTTGCTCAGAATTTTGTGCCTTGGTAAATCTTAACAGACTAATGACCTAAAATAACCATTATCAGTACTAATTCTGAAATGGCACAGACTTTTATCTCTGGGTTGCAAAGTTTTGAAAGTTTTCACATTCATAAGAGAAAGGAAAAAAAACCATGAAATTATACCACTTTGTCTAGAGGGACCACCCCCATGGTTACTATTACCATTTATACAGTGTTCTATCAAACAATTTATAGTACAAATTCTGTTGTTTTTTGCTTCTTGGTCATTCAACTTTGATTTTTCTGGTACAAATATTTTTGGTCCAATATTTAACTCAGATAGCCTTTCATATCTGGACAACAGGATTCTGAATTTACAAGTACAGCCTCAAAGTCACTATTGAAAGAATGCATGAAGAAAAGGATACCTGGGTTGGGGAGTGACTCTATGACTCAAGCAAGTGTGTATGAGCTATACATTCTAAGTGCATGTGAGCTGTAGGAACAATAACTCATCATTTTATGAAATTTACCTAACAAAAATCACCTCAAGCTCAATAATATATTTTGTTCCTTTTCGACCTTTTCTTGTTGCTTATTTGGCAACTATCAGTGGTGGAATATTCATGAGGGAACAGTCATTCCAAGACTGTAAAATGTTAGATTCTTCTACTTTTTCATAGATGGATAGAGAGCTGGGATTTTAAATAGCTCTTTTTTAAAAAACACAACTTATATCTGTGAGTTTGTAACAATTGTGTTTGTACTGTGAATACAATTTTTCATGACTATCGAGAGCTATTTGCCTTCTTAGGCTAAATATTCCCTACAAAGAATTATTCTTCTTGCTCTTTCTCTCTCCCTCTCTCTCTGAGCCCCCTACCCCCACCCCCCCTGCCCAAACCCTCACTGCACACACATACTTATGTTAGAAACACACTGGACACAAGGATTTAAGCATTAAAGTGAGTTTATTAGAGTCCAAAGGATATGGGCTTACATTTCTGACCAGAAGCAGGCCCTGCCCTTCTTCAGGGTGAGGAAGCGCTGAATATAGAAGAAGGAAAAGCATTATACATTATATTGAACTAATAATACATTAGTTCAGAACAAAATCCTCCCATCAGAGGATGGAATGGTCCGTTCTCTTTCGGGTCACAATCTTGTGGACATACCCACTGTATGTTTTCCCCTAAGCACATATAGGCATGTACCCTTCCCTCGTCACTGGATCCATGTTCACATAATAAGGTTCTAATTTTTTGCAGGGTGTGTCTGTTTATATGCATGAGGTTTATTAAGTATATGCAATGAAGAAAAGTTTTCCTCTCAACTTCCCCCCCCGCCCATCCCCCATCCCCTGCAGGTCATTGACCCTACCAGGTTTAGTCTACTTCCAGGTTGGGTCCCCTTTATCAAAAACTTCTATGCTAGGCTAGCTTCTTTCCCTGAGAGCTGATTGGTCAGTAGTGCTTGCTATCTTATACAACCCTGAAATTGCAACATTTTGTGGAAAACTAACTTCTAGGAATAACTTGTCCTTTCTCATACATACAAACAAGTAACTTAGAAGTTTGTTAACCTGGTTAGCTTTTGGTCCTGGAAAATGGAAGATACATCTTTTCATTAAAGATGGTCAGTTAAATTAAAACATTTTGTCTGAACTTAATTCAACTCTGTCAAGATGGTAAGAAGAGAGGAGTTGAGGGGGAGGAGCCAAGATGGTGGAGTAGAAAGATTCACATATGCTAGCTCTGAACCCACAACCCATAAAATACCTGTAAAGAAGAACTCCCCACAAATTCTGGAGCAGTGGAAGCCACACAACAACAGAGTGGAGATTTCTGTTCCAGAGAGTCCTGAAAAACTGACACCAAAGGTCCATCATGCACCAGACCTGGAGCAGAGCCTGGCCCTGCTTTGGCCGTGTGGCATGTAGAGGAGCAGATCTGAGCAGGCTTCAGGGACAGAATCTCCAGCAGCCACGCAGGTCCATCTACCCATAGACACCAAAGGTTAGTGAGAGAGTCTGCTTGTCTCACCAAGAGGGGACTGTGGTGTCCCCATAACTCATACCCCCTCAGGGGGCAGCAGCAGAGGCAGCAGCAGTGGACAGGAGCTACCAAAGCAAGCAGGGGCTCGGATCCATTGTTGAAGGTTTCTGCATAAACCCCCTGAGGGAACTGAGCCCTGTGAGGCAGCCCTGTCCCCACCTGAGCAGCTGAATTTAATCTCACACTGAATAGCAGCCCTGCCCCTACTGAAAGCCCTGAGATTAGGAAGCAACATTTGAATCTCAGACCTCAAGCACTAGCTGGGCAGATCTGGAGGTGAGGTAGGTGTGGAAAGGAATCTCAGAAGTCAAGGAACTGGCCAGGAAAATGCCCAGAAAATGGGAAAAAAATAAGACCATAGAAGGTTACTTTCTTGGTGAACAGGTATTTCCTCCTTTCCTTTCTGATGAGGAAGAACAATGCTTACCATCAGGGAAAGACACAGGAGTCAAGGCCTCTGTATCCCAAACATCTGAAATAGATATCCAATGGGATCAGGCCATAGAAGAGCTCAAAAAGGATTTTGAAAATCAAGTTAGACAGGTGGAGGAAAAACTGGGAAGAGAAATGAGAGAGATGCAAGAAAATCATGAAAAATGGGTCAACACTTTGCT
>JAQQSK010014009.1:0-11279 GCA_028658325.1 Potorous gilbertii
TCCTCAGATCTGCTCAGTCCTCTCAGTGCCGCACAGCCAGGACAGGCCAGGGCTCCGCTCCCTTCTGGCACGCGACGGACCTTTGGGATTGGTTTTTCAGGGCTCTCTGGAACAGAGATCTCCTTCACTCTGTTTCTGTGAGACTTCCCCTTCTCCAGAATTTTTTGGGAGTTCTTTTTACAGGAGATCCATGGTCTGTGGGTTCGGAGCTAGCATATGTGTGTCTTTCTACTCCACCATCTTGGCTCAGCCCCCTTTAAATTTAATGTAATCTCATTAATAACAGGCACAATATATATGACCTAAAGTCAATTCCATACTGTCCCATGGAGGGGACGTGGGAGGGAGGTAGAAAGAGATAGAATTTGGAATTCAAAACTTTTTTTTTAAATGTTAAAAAAGTTGATTTTACACATAATTGGGGAAAAATGTATTTTTTTAAATAATAATATTCACACTTCTTTGCATGAAATTTTGTGGGAATATGCTTCTTATGTATATAAAATTAATTCTATTTTTTTCTAAACACCATATTAAATCCAAGAAATTCCCTTGTGTGTATATTGCAAGTTACAATTAATGTTTTGCCTGGGTTGGAGCTGAATTTAAACCTTTTCCTCACTACCTCCACAGAGGTACTTCAAACGAGTGTAAAGCTGCGTTTCACTGTAGTTCCTGATTTCACTGCCATTCTTTTTATCTCACTACTCACTGGATTACTTAAAGTATTTCTTGAGGGAACCCAATGTGTTTTCTTACACTCTCAGCTTGATGTTTTCTATTGGAAATCATGAAAGGGAGAGAAAAAAAGTGAAGGGTAGGAGTTTGGGAAGTTAGCAATAGAATGATGTAGCTTCACACAGAAAACCATAGAAGAGTTCTTTTTTTATTTTAAAGGAGAAAATACTAGTGTTTCAGAGTCAGGAGAATATGAATAAGGAGTGTGATATCTAAGTCTGCCTTAAAAGGTATTTTGTCCCAGAGTAGAGATGTGATTGTGCCATTCTAATGCCCCATAATATTCTGTAAGCATTGTGTCCATCTGAGAACTCCCACGATGATGACAAGCCTAGAGTTCATGCTCTACAAGACTGATAGAAACAAAAGCAGTTGTTTAGCTTACAGAAGAGATGTCACTGTCACTGTCTTCAAATATTTGGTGAGCAATAAAGTGCCAAGAGAGCAGACGTATAAGATCATAGTGGCAAAGGTGGATATTTAGCTTAGAAACACTTCCTTAGAATTCAAGTCATACTGGGGAAAAAAAAATGTTGAATAAGCTACCTTAAAAGGCAGTAGGTTTCCCCTCGCTGAAGGTCTTCAATTAAAATCTAAATAATCACTTGAGAAATATGCTGTATATGGAATTTTTTTTTGGAGGTTGGAGAGGGGCAGGGGTTAAGTTAAATGGCCACTGTACCCCAGCACCCTTCCATCTCTGAATCCTGTGATTCTTTTACTCAGAAGTAGGTATAGACAGGTTATTAGAGAATTTTGCTTGCATGAAGGAGAAAAATAGGATGGTAGTAAAGTAGGATGAGATGGGGATAAAGGAAAATAATTTGGGGCACAAGGAAAAGTAGAGTCTGTAGATTTATTGGCAGAGGTGAAGTTGCCAGCCAAGAGGGAGAGATAAGGAATGGTAGAAGGAAAATAAAACTTGAGTAAGGAATGTACTGGAAAAGGCAGGAAACACACTAGCCAGCAGCCTGCATCCTTCCTAGCTCTGACTCATCTCAAGACTCGCTTCCTCCTAGCTCTGCCCTAGCTCAGCATCTTCCTGTTCCACCCCTTCAGCAAACTCTTCCCACCACAGTCTTCATGGGACTCGGGCTTCCATGTGACCCAGGAAGTTCACATGGGCCTATTAATGAATACAAAAGATTTTCCATTTCAATTGCCATTACACCCAGTCAATATGAACTCACCTGAAAGTCAGGTCAGATATAATATATTTATTACATGTGGGAACCTGCATGTGTTTTGTTTAATGGAGCTGTTTTATGGAAAGCCTAGAAAGGGGAAGGCTTGGGGATGGTGGTGTTCTCTGCATTGTTATTATGTATGGATTTTTGTTGCTACGATGAATTTGACTTTCTGGTATCTGAATACATGTTTTGGTTCTGCCTTCCACATTGAGAGTCTGTGGTGTCTTGAGACTCAGAATTGTGCCGTGATATTCATGGCCACAGTAGGCACTATGAATATCACATTGGTGGTCCACTGGAACAAGGAAAAGTTAACCTTCAGGTAAAACTAAAAATCAGGGTGACCCATTCAGATGAAGGTAAAGCCCCACTGTACTAGAGTAGGATCAGGTATCTAAGAGGAGTGATCATGAGTACAAACTAATAAAATAAGACAAAAGAAACCCACATGAATGGTATACACATGGATCACAATATTTCTTGTTGACATATGTGTTAATAAATAATTCCTAAGGTCATAGATTTAGAGTTGCAAGCCACCTGAAAGTCAATTGAATCTAACACCATAATTTTGCAGATGGGGAAATCAAAGCTGAAAGAAGTTAGTAACTTGAGCAGGGGCACACAGCGAGTAAATTTATGAGGCAGTAATTGAACTCAGATCTTTCTGACTCCAAGTTTAGCTCTCAATTGTCTCTGTATCACCAATCACATTAAAGGGCAGAGTAAGTACCTGCAGGAGGCTTGGTTGTGCACGGAGGAAAAGATGACAAAGATAGTGTCTCATAGTATTTGGTATCTTGACCATGTCAAAAAAGTTTAGTTGAGCTAAGGATGTGTCTCCTCTTTTCCTCTAAGACAATACCAAGTAGATAATAAAATCAATATGAATTCTCTTTGCTCTTTTGAGTATGTTACTCTCATTCCATAATTCCATACCTATAGGGAGGGTGCAAATTAACAAAATGAATGGAAATGGATCTTGGAAGGCAAACAAGAACGTGAAGAGGGAAATGAAAATTCAGAATGTGGACTTTGGTTGGAAATTAATAAGTGTATGATTTGAAAATAACCCTGGAACAAAGAAAAAAGGAGATTTTGATTCCTTCCCAACTGAATCATGGAAGTAGACAATGGTGAAACCACAATAACCACCATGGGAGATGACAACAAAGGAATAGTTGTGGCCTGGGAATTACTGCCTACAGATGAAAGGAGAAAGGAAGAAATGGAATGTAGGCTAAATGGGACCTATTAGAGGGAAATTGAATTGAAGACACATACCATATGTTTTTTCCTATTTGTCTTAAGTAATTACTATGGTCTAAGGAATTTGAGGGCTGTTCGTAGTTCTGCAAATTATAGGTAAACAGTATGGTTACAGAGTATAGTTATGTCTAGTGTGGGAGAAATATGCCTTCTCCTTCTGCTTTGGCATTATGCTCGTTATCTTACTCATTTCATTAGCCCTTAAGAAATAGTCATTTGCAACAGGTCATTCAGACACAGTCCAGTGACTTAGACAAAGGCTTCAATGTCAGATGTTCCCCAGTGCCCTGAGCATTTAGATTTCTTTGTCCTATTTCCCACATTACCAAAACTAGCACCACTCAGAACTCTTCAATCTGTTCTCCCCAAGTCTTTCAGTGAATTCACAACCCTCTAATGTCTAGTTTTTCATCTCCTTTAAGCATCGATCCTAGTATTTTTTTCACTTTTCAACCCCGCCCCCCATATCTATTAAGTAGAGCTCAAACCCAAGATCATCAGAGTGAAAAACAATCACACTGGATTAAAAATCCCACATCTAAGCAAATATGCATTTATAAATGAACTGGTTGGATTTCCAATTGGATTTTAAATATAATGATGGTTAATAGATTTCTTTTCCCCAAAACTCTCTAAATTCTTTTTTCTTGGGGGGGGTCTTCTTTCTACAAATTTAACTAAACCAGTTGTCCAATTTTGATCTAGTCCTATGGAGATCCTGAGAAGACATATTAACGTGTAGCAAATCAGAGAAGACAACATTTAAAGTAACTTTTAAATGATTCATGAGTCAAAGATTTCTTCTCTCTCATACACTAGTATTTTCATCCAGTCTGATTTTTTAAGTATAGTTGATGGTACTGCTTTCCTAAATTAAAAATAGCTCCAGTCTTCTTAAAGTAGCACAACATCAACAAAAGTAGATTTACCCATAATATTCTTTCCTGAAGCCAATTCTGATGGAATTTGCCATAGGATTTGTAGTCCTTAAATTCTTGATGTTAGGATCTAGTATATGGCTACATTTTTCTATCAAGATGCAATTTATATGATTTTTCCAAGTGATAATGAAGAACTTCACCATTAATAATTTTAGATTCTAATCAAATGATTGCACTATTTTATTTTATTTTTGGTAATTTTTAAGGCAAAAATGTATGATTATTCTGATATATTCAGTCTCTAAACCTCCTCATCCAGATATTTGTGGTATAATCTTTAATACCCTCCTATGTGTGTTTAACTGGAATGATGCAGATTGCATTATTCTTGCCAGAAAGCAATTTTTTAAAGTGGCACATAAATATTGTCAAATTAATTCACATAAGGTAGTTCTGCAGTTATATTAACTAATCAGATTGTACTTTTCTTGACTAGTTGGTTATGTACCACCAACATCCTCGTCTTATTGATGAGGGAAAGGTAAGCAACCTTTTAAAACATTTATATGTTAGCGAACACTCTTACTTTAATAATCTTTAGGGATGTTTATTTAATTTTTCTTTAAATTAACTTCTACACCACAGAGTTTTCTCTAGAAAGAAGCATGTGGATAATAGCTAATATATCTTACCTTCCGTACAAAATTTAACATTAAATATTCATAAATAAGCTATAAAAATAATAGGATTATAGACTTATGAGGCTTTAGAAACCATACAGTTAGTTCTTTATTCTACAGATGAAAAAACTGAGATCCAGAAAGGACCTGATCACATAGCTTTAGTGCCAGAAGTAGGATTTGAATGTAGATCCTTTGACGCAAAAAATAAATTTTAAAATCCCACTGTTCTTCTCCACTGTACCATAAATTACATACTCTGTTTCCTGCAGTGGATAAAGTGTTGGAGTTAGAAAGACCTGAGTTCAAATATAACATCAAACACTTATTAACTGTGCAACCCTGAGCAAGTCACTTGTTTCCCTTCCCCTCAAGCCACCTAAAAATGCATGCTAAGGAGAATTAACCCAGAGACTGGGTATTAACAGTCTCATAGACCCTTGTTGGATTGGTACAATTAGATTTACATCTCCTATATCCCTGCCCCTCATTTCTTGGTTTTTAATAGGCAACTTAAAAAATTGTGTTGCTTCATTGACCTCAACTATACTATTACCTTTTCCAGTGGATGAAAGGGAAGTCATCTACTGTTGCCAGCCAGCTTTTTGGCTAAAACTCTATATAAGTTTAAGATCTGAGGGACTTTTGAATATTTGTACAGTTCCCTGTTAAGAAGTCACCTCACTGTTTGCTGTCCTTAACTAACAACTAGAGGCAACAAGGTATATTTTTTGTTATCAATCATCCAATTGTTTACAGCTCTATGTGACCCAATGGACATTCTTAGCTAAGATACTGGAGTGGTTTGACATTTCCTTCTTCAATGGGTCCCATTTTATAGATGAGAAAATGAGGCAATTAAGGGTTAAGTGCCTTGCCCAGAGCCACATATCTAGTAAGTATCTGGGGCCACATTTGAACTCAGGCCTTTCTGACTCCAGGTCCAGTGTTCTAACCACTTAACAACCTAGTCTCCCCAAAGGAGGGATATACAGTGAGACTATTCCCTGTTTGAATCTTTTCTTCTCCTCTTCTTGTGAGTAGTTAACTGCTAACATTGTTTGCTTCTGCTGGTCTTCATCATAATGCTCCTGCTCCACGCTGTGAATATTTAAATCAAAGAATCACTGCAAAGGTCTGCAGTTGCTGCTCAAAGTAGTCAGTCAGTCAACGAACCTTATTTGACTATTGGACTGTTGGATTGGACTATTTATTGGCGATAAAAAGAAGGCAAAACAGAGTCCCCTACCTACAAAAACTCAAACTCCAATGAGAAGCGACAACATGGAAACAATCATGGACAAAGTAGACACATACAGAGATAACTGGAAATAATCTGCAGAGGGAAGGCATCAGTATTAAGAGAAGCTGGGAAAAGCTTCTTGAAGAAGCAGAGACTTTAGCAGGGACTTAAGGGAAGCCAGGGGAGCTAGAAGGTAGAGACAAGGAGGGGACGAGTAGTGCAGTTTTCTTGTATTTTAATTTCATCTATAAAAAATAATGGAGTATAATAAATCTCTGTGATAGGCTTCAACCTCATCTAGAAAAATAGTGATTTTCATGTAAATGACAAAATTTCTTGCTATAACAAGCTTTTTATCATTCATTTAAACTTGAAGGAATGAAACAAGCACTTATCAAGTGTCTGCTATGTGTCAGGTCCTGGGTTACACATTATAAGAATAGGAACTTATTTAACAAGAAGTCTGTAAGGTAGGTACTCCTATTATCCACCACTTTATAGTTGAGGAAACTGAGGCAGATAGATGTTAAGTGACTCTTCCAAGTGACTCACAATTAGTGAATGTCTAAAGCTTGTTTTCAAGGTTTTCCTTCTTTCAGAAAGCATTTGTTTTCAAGAACATTCTGTTACCTTTATCCTAAATCTATTTTGTCTAATTCTCAACCACTGTTCTCAGATCTTTCTTAACACATGGTGCACAGATATATTTCCAAAGGTCCATGAACTTGGATGGGGGGGGAGAGAAAATTTTAAAAATAAAACCTCTAACTCAAGCTTCATAAGATTGCCAAGGGGACCTAGGATACAGAAAACGGAGAGGGTCACTGAGAACCTCTGCTCTAGGGCAAAACAGCATAAGTCTTATCTCCCGCAGATACATGCCCCCATCAAATAGAATATCAAATAAATACATGCCCCCTTCAAATTGAAGACAACTTTCTTCTCCTATCCTATTTATTTTTCCTTTTCTTCCTCTTCCTCCTAACAGTTCAGCTTTGAGTCTTCTCACTGCCCCAGTTGCTCATTTCTGAATGTACTTTTCTATATTCTTGATTATGTCCTTCATGAAATCTGATGTACAGATTTCTACACATTATTTCAAATGAACTCAAAAAGTGTTTCCCTTGATACAGCCTAAAATCACATTATTCTTTTTTTGTAGCCATGTAGTGGTGCTGAGTCATATTGAGGTTATAGTCAAAAAAGTTCTGAGATCTATCTCACATGAACACTGACACAAAAGCTGCACACACTTTCATTCCCTCCACCACCATATACTTTCACCAAAATCACTGCAAAGTTAAGGAGACCCTATACTCTGTGAAATGTTTTGTTTGGTCTTTGAGTTAAGTGATCCCCCAGGAGGCATTTTAACCTGAAAATAACCTCTGAACCATCTTTCCAAATTAGCAACCCTCTGGTTTAATTTTAACATTGGTGAGGTACAGAGCCTATAATACACACCATTTTTTGATCATTAGAGAAAGAAAAATAAACTTCAAGACTAATTTGAACTGAAATTGGTACTTTTATCCAGAGGACATGTGTCATCTATTGGAAAGATCTCTGGAAGGGTATTTTTTTTAAAGTGGAAAAAAACAAAGTTCTGCTATGTGTTACCTATGTGATCCTAAAAAGTCAATTTAGTTTTCGGGGCCACAAGTTCCTTATCTATAAAATTGAACTAACTGGTCTCTAACACCCTTTATACTTGTGATACCATTAGTGGACTTATTTTATTTCTTTAATCTTTTTTTAATTTTTAAATTAATTTATTTGTTTTCAGTTTTCAACAAATGTTTCCCTAAGTTTTAAATTTTCTTCCTCTCTCTTCCCCCTCCCTCCTGAAGACAGCATGCAATCTTACAAAGGTTCTTCCCATAAATTACTAAACATATTTTCACATTAGTCATGCAACATGGAAGAATTAAAACAAATGGGAGAAACCATGAGAAAATACAAACTAAAATAAAACATGACACAAGAGAAAATATTCTGCTTCATTCTGCATTCCAAATCCATAGTTCTTATTTTGGATGTGGATGACACTTTGCCTCAAGAATCCTTTGGAGATGTTTTAGGTCCTTACATAGCTGTGAAGGTCTAAGTCTACCAGAAAAATTCCTCACACACTGTAGTTGTTACTGTGTACAATGTTCTCCTGGTTCTGCTCCTTTCATTTAGCATCAGTTCATATAAGTCCTTGTAGGTCTCTCTGAAGTCTTTCTGTTCATCATTTCTTATAGCACAAAAGTATTCCATTACATTCATATACTGCAACTTGCTCAGCCATTTCCCAAACTGATAGACATCCCCTTGATTTCCAGTTCTTGGCCAATACAAAAAGAACTGCTGTAAATATTTTTGTAAATGTGGGTCCTTTTCCCATTTTCATGATCTCTTTGGAATACAGCTCTAGAAGCAGTATTGCTAGGTTAAAACGTATACACATTTTTATAGCCCTTTTGGCAAAGTTCCAAATTGCTCTCCAAAATGTTTGAATCAGCTCACAACTTCACCAACAAAGAATTAGTGTTCCAACTCTACCATATATTCTCCAATGTGTATCATTTTCCAGTTTTGTGACATTAGTCAATCTGATAGGCTTGATGTGATTCCTCAGAGTTGTTTTGATTTGTATCTTTCTAATCAATAGTGATTTAGAACATTTTTTTCATAAGACTATTGATGGCTTTAATTTCTTCCTCTGAAAATTGCCTGTTCATATCCTTTGATCATTTATCAACTGGGGAATTACTTATATTCTTATACATTTGACTCAATTATCTATGTATTTTAGAAATAAGGCCTTTATCACAGACATTATTTGTAACAATTATTTCCCAGTTTTTTGCTTCTCTCCTAATCTTGGTTGCATTGGGTTTGTTTGTTCAAAAACTTTACAATTTAATGTAACAAAAATTATCCATTTTGTATCTCTATCTCATTTGGTCAACAATTTTTTCATTCTCCACAAATCTGACAAATAAACACTTCCTTGCTCCCCTAATTTGTTTATAGTATCAGCCTTTATACCTAGATCATCTGTCCATTTGGACTTTATTCTTGTAGATAGTAGCAGGCATTACTCGATATCCAGTTTCTGCCACACTATCTTCCAGTTTTCCCAACAGTTTTGTCAAACAGTGAGTTCTTATCCCAGAAACTTGGGTCCTTGTGTTTATCAAAACAGTATACTGCTATAATCATTGACTACTGTGTCATATTTACACAACCTATTTCACGGAACTACCAGTCTATTTCTTAGTCAATACCAAATGGTTTTGATGATTGCTGCCTCATAATACAATCTGAGATCCACATTGCCTAGCATTTATTTTCATTTGTTCTTTTAATATTCTGGAGCATCTGTTCTTCCAGATGAATTTTTATATTATTTTTTCTAGTCCTGTAAATAATTTTTGGTAGTTTAATTGGTATGGCACTAAATAAGTAAATTAATTTAAGGTAGAATTGTATTTTTTTTATTATATTAGCTCAGCTTACCTACAAGGACCTAAGGTCTCAATTATTTCTATCTGCCTTTATTTGTGCAAAAAAGTATTTTGTAATTTTCATATAACCCCTGGGTTAGTTGTAGCAGGTAGACTTCCAAATATTTTATAGTGTCTTCAGTAACTTAAAATGGGATTTCTCTTTCTAGCTCTTCTGTTGGCTTTCTTTGTAATATATAGAAATGCCAATCATTACAGGGTTATTTTATATTCTACAACTTTGCTAAAGTTGTTTATTATTTCAAGTAATATTTCATTTGATTCTCTAAGATTCTCTAAGTATGTAATCATTTCATCTGCAAATAGTGATGACAATTTCCTTTTTGCATACACTAATTCCTTCAATTCCTTTTTTCTTCTCTTATTGCTAAAGCTAACATTTCTAATACCATTTTGAGTAAGTGGTGATAATGAACATCCTTGTTTCATCCTTGATCTTATTGGAACTGCATCTAGTTTTTATCCCCTCTACATATAATGCTTGCTGATGGTTTTAGGCAATTCCTACTTATTATTTTAAGAAAGGTTCCATTTATTCCTATGCTCTCCAGTGTTTTCAATAGGAAAGGGTATTGTATTTTGTCAAAAGTCTTTTCTGCATCTATTAAAATAATCATATGGTTCCTTTTAGGTTTGTTATTGATATAATAAATTATGTTGATAGTTTTTCTAATATTGAACCACCATTTCATTCCTGATCAAAGAGATTGTTCTCACGATAATTTGCTGTATTCTTTTTCTAATATATCATTGAAAAATGTTTGCATTTATATTCATTAGGGAAATTGGTCTATAATTTTATTTCTCTGTTTTTACTCTTCCTGGTTTAGGTACAGTAGCATATTTGTATAATAAAAGAATTTGACAGGACTCCTTTGCCAATTTTCCAAATAGTCTATAGAGTATTGAAATTAACTGTTCTTGAAAAGTTTGATAGAATTCATTTGTAAATCCATCTGTCCCTGGATAATTTTTCCTAGGAATTTCATTGATGGCTTGTTCACTTTCTTTTTTCTGAGATGGGGTTATTTAAGTACTTTGCTACCCTTTCTTTTAATCTGGGCAAATGATATTTTTGCAAATATTCATCCATTCCACTAAGATTGTCAAATTTATGTGCATACAGGTGGGCAAAGTAATTTGTAATTATTATCTTAATTTCCTCTTCTTTGGAGGTGATTTCACTCTTTTCATTTTTGATATTGGTAATTTGGTTTTCTTCCTTGATTTTTTAAATCAAATTGAACAAATGGTTATCAATTTTATTGGATGTTTTTTCATAAAACCAGCTATTAATTTTGCTTATTGGTTTGATAGCTTTCTTGATTTCAGTTTTAATTATCTCTCTTTTAGTTTTCATATTTCTGATTTAGTGTTTAATTGGGGAATTTCAATTTTTTTCTAGTTTTTTCAGTTACACACTCAATTCATTGATCTCCCCTTTCTCTATTTTATTCGTGTAAGGGTATTCAGAGATATAAAACTTCCCTTAAGAACGACTTTTGCTGGGGCGGAGCCAAGATGGAAGAGTAGAAAGACTCAGATTTGCTAGCTCCGAATCCACAGCCCATAGATATCCTGTAAAAAGAACTCCTGACAAATTCTGGAACAGTGGAAGCCGCGCAGCAACACAGTGAAGGAGATTTCTGCTGCAGAGAGCCCTGAAAAAGCAGCTAGAAAGAAACAATTCCAGTACTGTGGAAATACAATCAGGATAGCACAAGATCTAGCAGCTTCTACATTTAGGGATCGAAGGGCGTGGA
>JAQQSK010014010.1:0-11278 GCA_028658325.1 Potorous gilbertii
ATCACACTTATCAGATTGGCTAACATGACTAAACAGGAAAGATGATAAATGTTGGAGAAGACGTGAGAGAGTTGGAACACTAATTCATTGTTAGTGGAGCTGTGAGTTGATCCAACCATTCTGGAGAGCAATTTGGAACGATACCCAAAGGGTTAAAAAAATGTGCATACCCTTTGACCTAGCAATACCGCTGCTAGGATTGTATCCCTAAGAGATCATAAAGATACGAAAAGGACCCACATGTACAAAAATATTTTATAGCAACTCCTTTTGTGGTAGTCAAGAACTAGAAATTGAGAGGATGCCCATATATTGAGGAATGGCTGAACAAGTTGTGGTATATGAATATAATGGAACCTTATTGTGCTATAAGAAATAATGAGCAGGTAGACTGGGAAAACCTGGAAAGATTTATATGACCTGATGCTGAGTGAAAGGAGCAGAACAAGGAGAACATTATACACAGTAACAACCACAGTGTTCAAGGACTAATTTTGAGAGATTTAGCCCTTCTCAGCAATGCAAGGACTCTAAAACATTTCCAAAGGACTTCTGATGCAAAATACCATCCATATCCAGATAAAGAACTATGGAATCAGAATGTAGAATGAAACAGACTATTTTCTCTTTTGTTATGTTTCATTGTTTTTGTTTTGTTTTTCTCATGATTTCTCCCATTCATTATAATTCTTCTATGCAACATAGTTGATGTGTAAATGTATTTAATAGGAATGTATGTGTAAAGACCATGTAAGATTGTATGCCATCTTGGTGAAGGAGAGGGCAGGGAGGGGGAAAATATTTAGAACTTATGAAAGTGAATGTGGAAAAGTAAAAACAAATTAATTAATTTGGGGGGTGGGAACCACTCTGCCTCAGTTTCCTCAACTGTGAAATAAGGATTATAACAGTCCCTAATTCCCAAGGTGGTTGTTAGGATCAAATGAGATAATATTTGCAATGCATTTAACATAGTGCCTGGCACATAGAAGGTACTTATCAGTGTTTATTCCCTTCTAATTCTTTATTTTTTAACATTTTTACATTCTAATTTTCAAATACAATACACTGAATTACTAGGTAATTTGATTGAATCCCAGCAATTTCCCCTACCAAATATGACCCACTCATCTATGGGGCCATAACATAAATCAAGTGCTAGAAGAACCTCAGAACCATCTAGACCAACTCTGATTTAACAGATGAGGAAAATGAAGCCTGGAGAGATTTAAGGGACTTATCCAAGGTCATACAGGTAATTAGTGACAAAAGAGCTGGGAATTAGAGTCCTCTAGCTCCAGGAACAATATTCTTTCCACTGTCCAGATTATTATACAAGATCTGTAATTAACTTTGTATCATGTGAATGCACAACAAATTCCAATGAATGATGAGTTCCCATATCAAAGACAGGAATTCAGTGGGCTTCTCATACAACTGATGAGTTTTTTTTTTAAAACAGAATTGTGAGAAGCTGGGAGGCTTAGGACATCTATACTTTCTCAAGTCAACACACATTTTTCCTGCAGTCTCCAACAGATTTAACACAGCCCTGTAGTGGTAAGATGTTTTAATCTATATTTCATGATATGGTTACCTTCCCTTATGATTTTTCATTGTTTATTTGAAACAGCAGTTTTAAGACTGTAATCTTAAAAAAAGTGCAATAGAAACTCATAAAAATATGAAACATGTTCTCGGCTGGCAACATGACCTTGGGAAGGTGCAAGAGGATTTTTATTGGCTTAATAAGAGAACCCTTGCTGCAAACAGGTACTATAGCATAGTATAATTCAGACGGTCCATTTTAGCCATGCAAATCATCTTTTTGGGGGACTTTCATGGAAAACAGACTAGCAAATCTTCTTAAGGTTTTACTTACCAGTGCATGGAGGTAAACTGAAAACTGAATGTAGAATTAACGACCTAGAAAATTAAGGGAGAGAAGGGATATATAAACATGAACAAGACAGAGAAAACCTACAATGCTCTCAAATTCCTATTCACTAGCTAGAAAAGAAAAAGTTAAAATTAGGTATTGACATGACTTGTCATGCCTTTAGAGGAACTGTCTCCCATGCCTATCCTCACCACCACCCCTCAGAATCCTTCAAGGCCCAACTCATGCACCATCTCTTAATGGAAACCTTCCCTGATTACATCTGTTTGTGTTCTTTTCCTCCTTTTTAAATTATTATGTATATGCTGGTATTTTCATCTATTTACATGATGCATCTCCTCTCTCCCTCTGTAGAATATAACCTTCTTGAAGGAAGAAATTGTTTTTTACCTTGTATTCTTCTGTATGAAGCCTTTCCTGATCCTACAAATTGCTTAGACTTTATTCTCAAAATACCTTGGAGCTATTTTTACATATTGATATTTTTTGCATATTCATTCTAGCAGTGTCTTGACTTGTCTTTCATAATCTTTCTTGACAACCACATCCATGCCAGATAAGTGTAAATATGTGACAGATATGTGTTCCCTACTGAGACTGGAAGCTTCTTTTTTTAAGTTAATTTAATTATTTTTAGTTTTCAACATTCACTTCCATAAGTTTTAAATTTTCTGCCCCTGCCTTCCCTCCCCACCCAAGATGGCATGCAATCTGATACAGGCTCTACATAGACATTCCTATTAAACATATTTTCACACTAGTCATGTTGTCTAGAAAAATTAAAATGAATGGAAGTAACTATGAGAAGGAAAAAAACAAATAAACAAAAGCAAAAAGAAAATAATCGGCTTTGCTCTGTATTCCAACTCCATAGTTCTTTCTCTGGATGTAGATGGCATTTTCCATCATGAAGAAACTGAAAGCTTTTTGTTTTCTTGCAGAAACTGCTTTACTTTTGTCTAGGTATCCTCAGAATTTAGTACAGTGTCAGGTACAAAGTAAGAGTTTAATAACTGCCAACTCATTAATCCATTTGTTTATTAGTGAATGAATCAACTCCTGATTCACTAGAGATCCTTGTATCCCAACTGTATAGCACAGGGGCTTACATAGTAGGTGATTTTTCAATTAGATTAGATTAGAAAACAAAAAGGCCAGGAACTACCAATGGGATATGATTTATTTTTTTTTAATCAGCCTAAATTAAAAGAGTCAAGTTGGATTATGTTTGGGAACTGCAATTTTTTTTATTATTTTTTAATTTAAAAATCTATTTTCTTTCCTTCCCATTTCCTGAATATTGAAAAAGACAAACAAAAAACTCATAACAAATATGCATAATTAAGCAAAACAAATTGGTTCACTGGTCACATCCCAACATATACATATATATATATATATATTTACTTATTCATTCATTCATTCATTTTATTCAATCATTCATTCATTTATCTATTTATTTATTCATTTATTTGTTTATTTATTTATTATTATTTCAATCTGCCTCCTGAGTCCATCACATCTCTGTCAGGATGTGGGTAAGATGTTTCATCCTGGTCTTCAGGAATAGTGTTTGGGGTGATATAATAACACCTGTGGTTTTTAAGGAGATTATTTTACCGTCTAAGTGGGGGATAGATGAGAATGGGGAATTATTTGAAACAGAGAGACCAATTAAAAGGTTGTTTCAATAGTCAATAAGTCATGAAAAGAGCCTGCCCAGGGTTGTATCAGAGGGGAGAAAGGAACATATACAGGAGACAATGCAAATGCATAATCAACAATAGTTGGTTAAAGATTTGAATATGTGAGCTGAAAGAGGGCAATGACTTAAGGATAATACCAAGGTGCAAGCCTGGGTGACTAGCAGGGTAATGAGGCCTTTGAAATTAGTTGAGAAATTCAGAAGAGGGGAGGATGGGGGTGAAGATAATGAGCTCCATTATGGATATATCAAATTTAAGGTTTCTACAGGACATCCAGTTCAAGATGGCCACTGGGCAATTGATGATACAAGACTCAAAGTCAGGAAGCATAAATAAATCTGAGAATCATCAGCACAGAGATGATAAGTGAATTCCTAAGATCACAAAGGGAGAGATTATGGAAGAAGGAAAGTTCTAGGACAGAACCTTGAGATTATGGAAGAAGGAAAGTCCTAGGACAGACACCTAAAACACCTAGGGTTACAGCTTGACCTGGATCAAGCATATAAAATGGAGAGGAGTGAAGAGACACATAAGAAGAGAACCAGAGGCAGAGAGTGCTACAAAAAGCTGGAAAGACAATAGCCAGGATAAGGAGGTGATTAGTGGTGCCAAGGGCTGTGTGAAAGTCAAGAAGTCTGAGGCTCCAGAAGAAGCTGTTCCATTTTGCCATTAGGGGAACATTGATAACTTTGGAGAGAGTGTTTTCAGTTGAATAAGAAGTCTGGAGACCAGATTACAGAGAATTAACAAGTGAGTGAGATAAGGATCTGCAAATGTCTGTCTACATCTTCCCAGGTTTCTCTGAATCCAACCCCCTTCATCATTTCTTAAAGCACAATAATATCCTATTATATTCACAAACCACAATTTGTTCATTAATTCCCTCAACTGACATACTAAATTTCTAGTTCTTCACCACCACGGAAAGATCTGCTATAAATATTTTTGGCCATCTGGGTCCTTTTCCTTTTTCTTTGATCTATTTGACATATAAGGCTAATAGTGGTGTGGTTTTGTCAAAGGGTATGCACAATTAAGTATCTTTGGGGGTCTATTTCCAAATTGCTTTCTGGAATGGCTAGATCAATTCACAGCTCCACTAAGAGTATATTAATGTGCCCATTTCCCCCTAGATCCTCCAACATTTGCCTTTTTAATTTTTAATCAACTTTGTAATGTTCTTTTAATGACATTAAACTTATCCCTAAAATGAAAGTACATCTTTTTAATATCATTTTTTCCCAGTACATATTGCTTTGTGGATGCAAAGACATTGAATACCGGTCTCTAAAAATTTAAAGTTGAGGGTCTCTCAAAGGAAAATGGAGAGGATTGCAGTGCATGTAAGTAGCCAGGAGCATGTTACCAACTGGTAACCATAAGAGTGGTCTTGAGAGATGTAGGATTAGATAAGCAGGTTAGTGGATCATGTGACAAAAGTGAAGGATGGCTGATGGACAGCCCATGATCTCCACTGCTATTAATACAATGGCAAGAACGAATGAATGAAGCATTTATTAAGTGCTCACTATGTCCAAAGCATTGTGCTAAGCAGTGGATTTGCAACTGTAAGCCAAATTTTGTTCTCAAGGAGTTCAGATTCTAATGGGGGAGACAATACATATGGAAAGTTTGAGCTCCAAGTCAGATGAAAAGGTCTTATGGTCCTTAGGGTACAGCGGCAAAGTAGATGGTAATGTGTCTTCTTTAATGTAATTTTCAGTGATAAAAAATCAGTTTCTCATGTTGAGCCATTTGAGCTACTAACGACTTTAGTGGAAAGAATTTTCTTTTCTGGCTCTTCAACAGTTATGGCTGTAACATCAGCAGAAGCATTTACCAGACTACATCTCCATAGACCCTCCAGCCAAGGCTAGAAGCATTACTATTCCCAAGGCTCTTGGGTTCAGAGTCCTAGACTGGGTCCCTCATGAGCTAAGGGAAAATGGTAGTAAAGGTGGAGGTAGTAGTGGTTTAATTTGCAAGTATCATTTGCCTCTTATCTCTCTCACAGGGTGATTTGCTACTTTAGCCAGGCTGGTTTGCCTGCCCTTTGTTTAGCAATTATTGGGAAATGGATAGTTGGCTCCTTCTCTATAGAAGTTGCTTCCCTAGATGGGCTGTCAGGGCTGGTGTAGAAGCAGGACTAGTGGTCTGGGATAAGGGTGGGGAACCTGGAGTCTGGAACATATATGTGTCCCTGTAAGTCCTCAAGTATGGTCCTTTGACTGAATCCAAACTTCATAGAATACCCTGGGAAGTTTAGTTTCAGTCCAAGGCCTTCACTTGAGAATCACAGGGCAACATTTGACCTTGAGGCCCTGGGTTCCCTAACCCAGGTCTGGGAGATGCTGCCACTCCCAGGGTACCTGGTCCTGTTGGAAGGCTGGCTCCTTCTCCACAACAATTTCTCCCCTTAATGAAGGTTGCGGAAGGCTGAACCAAGAGCAGGTCTTGTAATCTGGAGGAGTGGGACAATGGTATTCATAAGGCTCTTGGACTCAGCATTCTGGGTTCTCTCCATTCAGGTCTAAGGGGAAAATGATGGTCATAAGGGCATAAAGGTGGTTCAAATTTGCCTTGGATTTGCTGCCTTGTCTCCTCTTTAGGGTGCCTTGCCATTTCAGCCAAACTGACTTGTCTGCCCTTTGAGTGGCAACCACTTAGTAGCTGGTGAGCTTGCTTTCACTGGAGTTACATCCTAGATGATAATTCTGAGGGCTGGACTGGAAGCAGCACCTAGTGGTCTATAGAAAAACCTCTAAAGGAAAGTTTCCACTAGAACAAGTAGGTCCGCAATGGAGAATTTATGGAAGGATATGAAGAAAAGAGTTGCCCAGAATGATACGATGTGGGCAGGTTGTGATCTTTACAACAGGGTGAGGTATCCACACTGATGAAAACCGGAATCCATCAAAATTCCAAAGTGGGTCTTGTCTCCTTACAATATTCAGAATATTAGTGATTCACCTTCAGTAAACACTAAAAGAACAAGCTTCAAATATTTCAGGAGGGGGAAAAAGCAAATAAAACATAAATGTTAAAAATGCTTGGGGAAAATAAATTTGTACCTGGTCAAACATGAATAATATATTCAGGTTCTGACAGAAGCCTTAAAGGAAAATGAGGATTTTTTTGAATTAAGACTACAAGAACCCCTCATTACTCAGGCTGTGGTGCAATATATTTGGGAACTGTCCTTCAAAGCATTATCTATGGTCTATTCAACTGATATACAAGCCAAAATGTTGTAGTACAGATATATAATCTGCTTTAGTTGGGATATACCAGTCTTTGCAAAGTTGCAATTCCTGTACAGTTTTGTAAAACTTGATGTATTGATTTATAGTTCATTGGTATGTAACTACTGTAGGTTTTTCATCCCAAATTCAACTAACTAGCTTATCTAACCATGAGTTTTAGACAGTTATTTGAGGAGGTTTAATGAAATGGGAGTGGGACAGCTATGTGTCACAATGCATAGAGTGCCAGGCCTAGAGTCAAGAAGATTCATCTTCCTGAGTTCAAATTCAGTCTCAACTGGATCAACTAGACGTGTGGTCCTGAACAACTCACTTAACTCTATTTGCTTCAGTTTCCTCAACTGTAAAATGACCTGGAGAAGAAAATGGCAAACCACTCAAGTATCTTTGTCAAGTCACCCAAATGGGAACACAAAGAGTCAGACTGAAAATGACTCAACAGGAAAATGAAATAGGAACAATTCCATTCTCAGAGCAGTTTTAAGCTTTGGTAACTAAAAACTTCACTGAAAATTTTGGGATACCCTATATATGTATGTGTGTATACACATGTATGTATGTGAAATATGTATGTATATATGTGTAGAGAGAGATCTCTATGGATACAGAGAAATCTACATAGAAAGTTATCTATGTAGAAATTGATAGAAACAGATAGATATGTGTTTAGATAGATAAATAAATCATGATAGATGATAGATATAAATAATCAGGTTTAGAGTTACCATTGAAACCAACCTGACATATTTCAATTTGTTTATGCCAACATGCAATCAGCTGTCATATCTTTTAAATCTAGGAGAAAATCAGTTATTTTATTCAGCAACATATCTATGAGCTCATAGGCATTCTTCTTCAAGTAGAGCAGATCAATCAATCAACAAGCATTTATTAAGCACTTACTATGTGCCAAGCATCAAGAATCTGAACACATACATGAAATTCTGCTCTGAAGATGATTACATTAGATCATGGGGTGATAACATGTGCAGATAGAGATATGTACAAGGTGATTCCAAGGGGGAAAAATCAGCAGCTAGGGGACAGGAGAGACTTCATAGCTAAGATGGCACTTGAGCTGTATCTTGAAAGAAATAATTGGGTATTCTAAGCAGTGGGAGTGAGGAGGAATAAGCAGAGGGCCCACAAAGGCATAGAGATGCTGGACAGAGTATCTTGTATAGGAAAAAAGAGAAGGCCAGTTTGACTGGACCATAGATTTTGTGAAGAGGACTAATATGTAAATAAGCCAGGAAGGTAAATTGGGGTTGAATTGTACAGAGATTTAAATACCAAACAGAGGAGTTCATATTTTATAGAATAGATAATAACTCAACCATCTTTATTCATGTTCTTTATAAGTTTTGGAGGTCTTCCTCTATGTCTGTTTAATATTTCATGATATTAGGGCAATACGCAGGCTTTCATTTGTACATAATAAGCATTTAATGCATGCTTATTCATTCATTCATATAGCCCATCACCCTTGCTTTATAATCAAACCACCTCCTATGCAAGTCATCCATATCCTGGAAAGTGTCTTTGACGCCACTATCAGTAGCTATATTAGATGCTGCCATTAAAAGGTGGACTCCTTTGAGTAATCATCACCTTCCTGACCCAGTGAGGACTTCAAAATCCTTTACTACTCTCTCCTCCAGAAATTATTCTCTATTTCTCTCTTAATAAGTTCTGAAACTACAAGTGTTAAACTACATGGATGGCCCAGAAGAGGAATGAATGTCACACCATATAAGATCCCAGAAATTAAAATCTACAGTTTCTCTTCCATTTTATGTTTAAATGATGAAGACCCCAAATGTTGTGCATATTTATTTTTATTTGGCTGTGATTTAAAATGGCTCATTAATTTTTCATGGCAGACTTCAACTCACAGTAACTGTTAGAATGCCTTTTGAATTCAGAAATCACCCCTCCAAAAAGAAAATTGATTTATTTTAATTCTGTCTCCATAATTCATGGGAAGAAAAGTTCTTCTTTATTAGCTTTCTTCACAGCGAGAACAAATGCCTCATTAATTTTAAACATATCAATCTGAGAATGCTCTACACATCAAATAGAATAATGACTGACATTATCCAGAACACAATAAACCGCATACCAAAATCCAATCGCCCATCACTCACTCAGGACAAATACACACCCTTATTTGTGCTATGTAAGCTTCATGAAGAGAAAACTAATTAGAAAGCAGAAAGGAAAAAAGTAGTTGAGAAAAAGACTCTCATTAGCACCAGTAATCTATACCAATGGTCTCCAAACTTTTTCCATAGTGTACCCCAGTTTTTTTAATTGAGCGTACACTCTTGATATGTGATAGTTATTTATAAATCATATGGATATAAGTATATTAAAATTACATCTATTATAGTATATAATAAAGTTATGTATATCATAGTATACATTAGGATAGTAATATGCATATTATACGATACATTAGCGTAGTAAAATTATGTATATTATAAAAGTTAAACAAAAATAAGAATATGAAAGATAAGTTAAAGATCAAATAATATTCAATCCCTGAATCAATAAGGAGCCACTGATGTTTGTTGAGTAGGAGAGTAGCCTACACATAATTTAGGAAAATCATTCTGACAACTGTGTGGAGGATGGGTTCGAAAGAGAGATGAGGCAGTTTGACTAATTAAGGGACTGTTGCAATAGTGTAATGGTGTATTACCTCAAGAGAGGTGAGGCGGACATGAATTGGGATGGGAATAGAGGAGTTACAAGTGAGAAATGGTTTGGACACAACAATAACAAAGATTTGGCAAATAATTGGATATGGGGAAGAGTGAAAGTGAGAGATCAAAGATGACACTAAGGTTACGTCTGAGGGAGTGGAAAGTTAATCGTGTTCTCCATAGTAATAGGAAAGTTCAGAAGAGGGATGAGTTTTGGCAGAAAAAAAAATCATCAAAAGAGTTCTACAGCCCAGATCTCAATTTATCCTCATCTACTCATCCTGTGCAACTCACTTGGTCTCATTCAAAATGAAAAATGAGACATCCAATCCCATTGCTCTGAAGTATAATGTTTGCCCATATTTTCCCTCCTACCATTTATTCCTTATGCCTAAAAAGTTCTCCCTCTCAATCTCTTTTCTGTTTTGTTGAGTCATTTTCAGTCATATACAACTGTGACCCCGTTTGGGATTTTCTTGGCAAAGATATTGGAATAGTTTGCCATTTCCTTCTCCAAGTCATTTTACAGATGAAGAAACTGAGACCAACAGGATGAAGTGACCTGCCCAGGGTCATACAGCTCATAAGGATCTGAGGCTGGTTTTGAACTCAGGTCCTCCTAACTCCAGGACCAGGGCTCTATCCACTATGTCACCTAGCTGCCTAATCTCTACCTTTCAGAATACTATTCATGTTTAAGGCTAATTCAGATATCACCTCCCGTATACAATCTCCCCTAATTCTCCTCTCTCCCATTTCAGTGAGAAATGTGCTCTCCCTTCAACACTCAAGGTAATCTATTACGCACTTAAAATCATTTTCTCTTGTATTTATTTGTCAATATGCCTTTCAGCTATTGTCAGAACTATTCCAGTCACTTTCTAGCTGGTTTCCCTGTCTGCCTCTAATTCTTTTCCTTGTCAATTCAGCCTTCACACAGCTACTAAATTGACATTCCTAAATTTAACCATCTTTCTCCCCTGCTCAAGAAGTTCCAGCGGTCTTTCTGAACTCTAAGATAGAAGGGAAATCCCCCTCTTCAGATTTTTAAAGTAAGTAAGTGACAAACTGGATAGAGTTTTGGACTTGATGTGTGGAAGGCTTACCTTTAAATCCTGCCCTAGGCAACTCACTTAACTTGCCTTAGCCTCAGTTTCCTTGTGTGTAAAATGAGATTATTAATAGCAATTACCTCCCGGGGATGTTGTGGGGATCAAATAATTGAGGGTGTCCCAAAACTCTTAGTGCAGTTTTAAGCCACTGGGATACCCAGTAAATGTATAATTTTGCACCCTTTGCAAAACTTAAAGTATTCTGTAATTGCTGCTGTTATTGTTCAGTCCTGTCTGACTTTTCATGTCAGATGGACCTTGACTTTTCTTGGCAAAGATAATGGTAGTTTGAAATTTCCTTCTCCAATGGATCAAGACAAACAGAGGCTAAGTGACTTGCCTAAGGTCATAGAGTTACTAAGCGTCTCAGGTCAAATTGGAACTCCTGATCTCCAGGCCCCATGCACTACCTAAGGAGTTACCTAACTGCCTATAAATGCTACTCCTATTTAAAATCCCTGCACAATCTGGATCCACCCTTGCTTTCCGGGCTTATTACCCTTGATTCTCTTTCCTTCACATACTCTTCATTATGATACTGACTGATTAGCTTGCTAGTCACTGTCCATGACATCTCATCTCTCAT
>JAQQSK010014011.1:0-11278 GCA_028658325.1 Potorous gilbertii
GGAGGGCTTTGGAGGAGAGTTCAGGGAAGTCTCTGCTTTTAGTCCCATAGTAACTTGTAATGTTCAAGTAGTGTGGTAGTGTTGTTTGCTCATTTTTCTGGATTATTTCTTGACTTTAAATTTTGTATTTAAATTGAACTGTGCTCATATAAAAGTGGAGAGGTACTCTTTTCTTATTAGTCAGAACTGGAATGAGAGGGGTTAACAGGAAAACATGGGGCTTTTATCCTGTGTTGTTCCCCTCCCCACTAGGTGGGCCTCTGCATTAGGTTTTCTTTGGGGGGTCCTTGCATCTGGGTTTCAGGGTCTCTTCTCCCACTGGTATGTCTCTGTACCTGGGTTATTCACTTAAAACTTTTTCCTAATATATGTTGCTTGAAATTTCCAGGTGGATAGAATTGGAAAGCTGGTAAGGTTAGGACAGCTCTTTATCTCATAATTTTCAAAAGTAAAAGAGATAGGAAGCTCTGGTTCTTTAAGGAAATATTTTAAGGTTATTTGGAGCTGGGAATTATCATTATGTGCCTTCCAAAAAATGTGAATTTATGGACAATAACTTTTAAAGTGCTTAGTATTGGTCCTTAGAAGTGAAAACATTATCATTAATGATTATGAATTAAGATTTGATTTGCTCATCCAGATAAATTAAGTAATTAATGATTGGTAATTGATAGATTTCACTTCAAATTTTAAATACACAATTGCTTATGGCATAGTTATATTTCTAAATTTTCTTATATTGCTTAATTTGGTAAACAATTGTATCACTTATGTTATTAGAAATGCAATTTCTCTTCTAATCTAGATGTTGTTAGGATAAGAATTGTACCATCAGATTACGAGATTGTTAACCAAAAAAGGGATTTTTAGAACATCTAGTCATAAATTCTTATTAACCCCATGCCAAGTCTTCTGTGTTGTGGAATTTCTACTTGACCTAAGGGTCAAGTTAAGCTGTAGCAGAATGTCTCTAAAAAAATTCAGACTCAGGCTGACTTCAAACCAGTTACTATTATGGTTTTGGGTGAGTGGCTAAATTAGAGGAATTAACAACTTCAGCAAAGCAAGACATAAAATTGTATAGGGAATATGATGCTGATTACATGATCAAAATTTACATAGGATATAGAAGAAATGTGATTAATATTAAAAAGGTGGAGGGGGGGTTGTTAAGGGATTAAGTAATGGTAGAGGGGTCCCATCCTCAGTTACCTGTAATGCATATAGAAAAACCCATTTTGGGGGATATGTATGATAATGATATTATAATAAGTCTTTCTATGTCATTATAATGTTAATGGAATAGAAAGGTCTTCATTGTCCATTAGTATGCTTCTGTGATCTGCTTTGAGTTCTGGCCCAGCTCAAAGCTGTGATGCATCCTGAGTCACATGGAGTCTGGGTCATATGGTGCCCATTGTGGGAGGAGCTTGTCAATGGAACAAGAAGAGAGGGAGGAACTTGCTTGTGGGGAGGCCTAACAGAAAGAATGCTTAAGCTGTTGGCACTCTCTGGATTGGCGATAAGTACCTTGCTAAATCTTACCTTTTAGTATTCTAATAATGATGTTCTAAATAAATATTGTGGTTGGCATTACAGTCATAAGTTCCCTCTAGGTCAGTTCTTTACTATTACTATTTACTATTACTTACTAGGCAATATCTTTTGGTGGGCCCTTTCTATAATTTAGTGGTCAAATATCCTGCTCTACATACAGGTGGTGCTGTTTTCTGATTGGGTAGCTATTGTGGTCTTGTCTGGTCAAGATGGATGATGCTGCTAAGTCAAATCAGGACATGCTAGCTGTTCAGTGGGGCCCATAGGGAAGTTAGAATACTGGGACTGGGGACAGTTCTATTAGGATTTCATCACTATTGAGTAAATTTTTAAAGGCCTGGTAAACTTTGCTATCATGATAAGGCTAATTTAATTGCTTATGTTCTGGGGTTATACAAACTGAACCTCCTTCCCAAGGTAAACTCCTTATTGACTAGAGGAGGTCAATACTTAGGAATTTGTGATGATTGAGACTTTTGGTTTTATAGTACTTGGGGGATCTGTGATACGTAAAAAGATGTTTTACACCAACTTGGTTTTGATAAATTCCAATATTTAAGGTTCCCAGCTAATTTACTTTATGAAAATTTAGTGATTATTCCTTTTGGCATCAGGATAAATGATAAGCTTTTTTAAAGAAAGGGAAGTACTTTTAGGAAGAAATGTTTTTCAAAGCCTTTTATGAAGGCCTCCTAAATTTCCATTTGCAAGTTAATTTGTTATAACAATAATTTGATACTGATAACAATTATGTCTAAACCTACTGTTAATTTTCTGAGTTTCAGTCCTAAGTTTGTTGTGTCCTTGTGATAAGGTTTAGAGTTGGGAGCTGGTTCAGGGGTGAAAGAATTCACGTAGACCTCTTTTAGCCAATGGGAGTTTTTTATTTTACTTGAAATAGCATCATGGTCTTTCATAATAATAAAGCTAAGTGAGACCCTGATATTTGGGGGAGATATGCTTATATAGAGGTTTCAGAATGGTGGTATAGTTTTAGAGTTTTTTATGAGGGTTGAAGATTAGGGACAAGATGAAGAAGGTGGATGACAGGATAGGAGATGCCAGATAAGGGAGACAGGAAATTTATGACCCAAGAAGAGGGGAGACAAAGAAAGTTATGGTCCAGGGAAAGGGGAAAGGTTTATGGTATTTCAAGATAAGAAGAGATTTTAGGACACCTTCAGGTTAGAGACTAAACTAGGGACTTCACAAAGTACTAAAAAAGCAACTTGTAATCCTTAGGGCACCATTTTTATCTTCATTACTTGGACACCATAAGAAAGGACACTAGTTTTGAATATTGGTCTGAAAGGTTCAGTGCCCCACTCTTAAGTTTTTAAGGGATAGATGTAGAAGCAAAAAGTTGACAGCTAAAAACATTTTAGCAGATTATGGAAGTTTTGAGATTGATCATTAGTTTTGAAACAATCTCCTTACAATTCTGTCACTTCCTTCCCCCACTTCTTCCCCCTGAGTCAAGGGGATATCTCAGATGATGTCAAAGAGCCATGAGTTTTTCTGTTAAATACTCTCATCACAGATCAAACTAGGAAAAGACAGTTTCATTCTTACCTCCACCAGGCAAAGGGAAGGAGGGAGAAGGGGCAGCAGCTATAGAGTGGGTAGCTGAAAATGGCCCTGAGTACTGGGGCAAGCTGTAGTCTGCCTTAAAAGCCTGAAGTATCATCCAAGTTGCTCAAAGTCACCACTGTAGGGAGAGCAGGAAGAGGGATGGGTTGAGGTAAAGAAGTCAGTTAGCCTCTGCTGGTAAGCTCATCCCATGAATTACTTTTATATGATCTGGAAATGCAAATGATGTGATCTGAAATTTATTGTTTGTGTTACAGCTAAAACAAATTGGCTATCACTTACAAAAACTCTAAGACTGTTGATTCTTATTTTAATACTAAAATCTGAAGCAGGTAATTGATTTTGTGTGTATGTGTGTGAAAGAGGTGATGATCATCTAGATTGATTCTGCTCATTCAGAGCAGTCCTCAAAGCTAGTTGAAAGGCACAGAATATCAAAGGAGTTAATGACATACCAGATCGTAAATTGTATTATAAAGCATCCATCATCAGAACTACTTGGAACTGACTAAGGAATAGAGTAATAGATCAGTGGAATAGGTTAGGTACACAAGACACAATAGTCAATGACTATAATAATCTACTGTTTGAAAAACCTAAAGACTCCCATTTCTTGGATAAAATCTCACTATTTAACAAAAAGTGCTGGAAAAATGGAAAATAATATGGCAGAAACAAGGTATAAACCAACAACTTACACCATATTCCAAAATAAAGTCAAACTAGGTACACAATTTAGATATAAAGGTTGATACTATAAACTAACTAGGGGAAAAAGGAATAGTTTATCTGTCAGATTTATGGAGAATGGAAGAATTTATGATCAAACAAGAGTTAGGGAATATTAGGAAATGCAAAATGGATAACTTTGATTACATCAAATTGAAAAGGTTTTGCACAAGCACAAGAGAACTGAATCAAAGTTATTAGAATACAAGCCATTTTCCAATTGATAAATGGTCAAAGGATATGAACAGGCAATTTTCAGAAGAAGAAATTAAAGCTTTCCATAGTCATATGAAAAAGTATTCTAAATGACCATTGATTAGAGAAATGCAAATCACAATGACTCAGGTATCACATCACCCCTATCAGATTTACTATCATGACAAAATAGAAAAATGATAAATGCTGGAGAAGATATGGGAACATTGGAACACATGCATTGTTGGTGGAGTTGTGAATTGATCCAACCATTCTGAGCAATTCAGAATTATGCCCAAATTATGCCCAAAAGTCTTTAAAGCTGTGCATACCCTAAGGGCAACTAGGTGGTGCAGTAGATAGAGCACCAGTGCAGGAGTCAGGATGACCTGAATTAAAATCTCACCTCAGACATTTGACATTCATTAGCTGTGTGACCTTGGACAAGTCACTTAACCCCAATTGCCTCATCCTAGGTGATCTATTCTAGTCACTGGATTCAGATGGCTTTGGAAAAGAAGTGAGGCTGGTGACCTTCACAGGCCTCCCTCACTCAAAACCAAGTCAAGTGCAATGTCATGTTATCATTTCTCTGATGGCATGGTCTTCTTTGGCAATGAAGGACAAACACACCCTTTGACCCAGCAATATTGCTTCTAGTCTGTATCCAAAAGAGATCATACAAGCAGGAAAAGCACTGACATGCAAATCCATCCATCCATCCCTCCATCCATCCATCCATACATACATATATAACATGTAAAATATATATGTGTATATTTACATATATATGTCTATATAGATATAGCTATATCTGCTCTTTTTTTGGTGGCAATGAATTGGAACTTGAGGGCATGCCCATCAATTGAGGAATGGTTGAACAAATTGTGATATATGAATGGAATGGAATACTGTTGTGCTATAAGAAGTGATGAACAGGCAGACTTTAGAAAAACCTGAAAAGACTTATATGAAGTGATGCAGAGTGAAATGAGGAGAACCAGGAGAACATTGTACACAGTAACAACCACATTGTGCTATGACTGACTTTGATTGTCTTTGCTCTTCTTGGCAATGAAAGGATCTAAGACAACTCCAAAAGAGTCATGATGCTATCCACATTCCAAGAAAGAACTTTGGAGCCTGAATGCTGATAGAAGCATATTACTTGCTCTCCTTTTCTTGGATTGACCCGTTTTTCATGCTTTTCTTGCATCTCTCTCATTTCTCTTCCCAGTTTTTTCTCCACCTAACTTGATTTTCAAAATCCTTTTTGAGCTCTTCCATGGCCTGAGCCCATTGGATATCTATTTCTGTTGTTTGGGATACAGAGGCCTTGACTTCTTTGTCTTTCCGTGATGGTAAGCATTATTCTTCCTCATCAGAAAGGAAAGGAGGAAACATCTGGTCACCAAGAAAGTAACCTTCTATGGTCTTATGTTTTTTCCCTTTTCTGGGCATTTTCCCAGCCAGTTACTTGACTTCTGAGATTTCTCTCCACCCCTCCCCTAGATTTGCCCAGCTAGTTCTTGGGGTCTGAGATTCAAATGCTGTTCCCCAACCTCAGGGCTTTCAGTGGTGGGCCTGGCTGCTATTCAGTGTAAGAGTAAATTCAGGTTCTCAGGTGGGGGCAGGGCTGCCTCCTTGGCTCAGTTCCCTCAGGGTGTTTATGTGGAGACCTTCAGTAATGGACCCTAGCTCCTGCCTGCTCCAGGATCCCTCAGCCACCACTGCCTCTGCTGCTGCCTCCCAAGGGGGTCTGAGTTATGGAGACACCCCGCTCCCCTCTCAACCAGTCCAGAAGGCTCTCTCACTGACCTGTGCACCTGTGGGTAAAGGGTTCTTCGTGGCTGTCGGAGATTCCATCCCTGAAGCCTGCTCGGATCTGTTCCTCTCAGTGCTGCATGGCCTGGACAGGGCTGGGCTCCGTTCCCATCTGGTGCATGATGGACCTTTAGTGTTGGTTTTTCAGGGCTCTCTGGAACAGAAATCTCCTCCACTCCGTTGTTGTGTGGCTTCCACTGCTCCAGAATTTGTTGGGAGTTCCTTTTTGCGGTAATTTATGGGCTGTGGGTTCAGAGTTAGCATATATGAATCTTTCTACTCCGCCATCTTGGCTTCTTCCTCCGCCTTATTTCAAATAGGGAACTCTGTGGAGTGGAATGGAGTACATGATTTCTGGGTGTGTCACCATCATCCCCAGGACAGCTTACTCTTTATAGCTCTCCAACTAAATCCTAAATCCTGCATGGAATTTATTTTTTGAGTATTAGATCTCTATACTCAAAAGATAATGCAGGCAGTCTCTTGTATGTAAGATATCCATTCTAGCCTAATATCTCCCCCTACCTAGTCTTGGGGGTTGTGGTTCCTGTCCCTTCTTCTCCCTATTCAGGCCTCGTTATTAATCATTTTACTCACCCGTATTTGACCCATGCCTGTTTTACTTCCTGATTTTGCTTTGTGTCTTCTTGCTTGCAGAAGTTCTATCTTCAACCCAGAGTACTAACCCTTGCCCTGGGTGTCTCTGAGTGGTTTGTCTCTGTCTACTCTGCACTCAGTGAGTACTGCATTCTGCAACCCCATGCTTACAATCTATTCCCAGCCCTTGAAATAGACTCTGTGCCCCCAGTCAGCAGGAGGTAGCTACTGATGACAGTAGCCTACACCCAAATGATATAGCATACAGGGGTTAAAGAGAATATTAAGGGTTGCTTTTCCAGTAGTGAGGGGGTGCTCATTCTGTTTGTAACTTGAGAGCATCCTAAAGTTCTTTTCCCCTTATCATGAAATACCATAATATTTCCCCTTAGCTTGTTCCATAAAATTACCAAAAGAATTCCTTTTGTTTCCCCCTTCCAAATCTTCCTTAACCTTGGCCTTATCTTTAAGAACCAACAAACCCTAAAACTATTTTATCATCTGGAACATCAATAGGCTGTATAGGTTTTTATAAGCTATATAATTCTAGTTCTTCCAAATACCAGTACCTTCATTGTAGCTTTTCTGCTACAGTAGAAATTCATGTACTTTCATGTTACTAAAGCTCCCAATGGCTAAAAGAGAACCTCTAAGTGAATTTTTTCACACCCTAACCACTCTCCCAATCTGACCTCCTCATTAATCATTTTTATTTAAAAAAAAGTTTTCAGGTTTTATTTTTATATTGCTTTTACTTATAAATATGTCACTCTCTCTTACTTTCTCAGAGAGTCACGTATTTTTTGAAGAGCATAACAAATGCGTTCTAACAGACTAACCAAATGTCAAATAAGTTTGGTAACATATACATTGCCCTATATCTGTTGTTGTTGTTTTATTTGCATTTTTGCAGTCATTTATATTTGGTTGTGTTGGTCCTGCTTACTTAACTTTATATTAATATGGATAACTCTTCTCATGTTTCTCTGAACATTTCAAGATCATTTTTTCATCCAGGGAAGTAATATCCCATTATATTCATATATGGTACATACCTTGTGGCTCTTTTCCCAATCTCTGCTTTCACTGGCAGCTAGGTTTTTCTTAGGGCAGCTGCAACATTTAGCCTTATAGTTCTAAGAGCAACCCTAAGGTGTTAGGGTATTGATTTTCTTATTGCAACAATTCATGAGCCCTTACCAGTGTGTCTATATTCCCTTGTCCATGACTGATTATGAGCTGATTTTCATTAATTATACTTAATTTGTTTTTAAATATAGTTGTATAGGTGGTAGAAAATATTTTCCAACCCCCCAGATCTGTGATACAAGTTTGTTTAACTTCAGAACATGTAGTAAAAGGAATAATACCTTCTTGTTTCTAGAAGTCCATTCCTCGCCTTTATAGGATATTCACTAAAAAGTACAATCCTCTGATCCTCAGAAGTTCAAGAGATTCTTTTCTAGTCAAGGTTTTGGGGAGAGTACAAAACTGAGTCTAAGGCTCTTATCCAATTCCCCTATGATTCCTTCTTATGATCACCTCTCTTTTATCTCTGCTACCAGACATTCTAATATTCAAAAAATTCATCTGCTAACTTATAAATGACCTACATGGTATAAGTAAATTTCTTCATTCAATATGAGCACAATCCCTTTGCAAAACCACTCCAGTTCATCCAGTTACTTTCAAGACCATTTAAATTGATTAAGGGTCTTAAAGAATCCACTTTCTCTTAGAAATCTCTCTAAAGAGAAAACTCTATCTCTCTGGTATGATAGAGGTATAGGGAAAACACCCATATTTAGTCCTAAGACTGTAATTGTCTAAGTTGAGGAGAAATTGTTTAAAGAGGAAATGTCCTCGTAAACCCATCACCCTTAGTGAACTAGCGATAATGCAGAACCTTATAAGCAGGTGCAATGGTAGAATACAGATCTGGAAAATGATCCAAGAAATATGGGTGATAAAGACAGGAATATTAGATTGACAGTCAGAGGACTTATAAATCAAAATCACTGGAATATAAATTTAAAAATACCTTTCTACACCATGTTGAGTAAATGCAACTTCAATCAGGAGAAAAGAATAGAACTGATTTTATAGGGGAAAACTGTATCACTATATCAAAACTACACAACTATGGAAACAGAAAATAAATTAGGGAACTAAAAAAATGAATAAATGATTTGTTATTAGAGGCATTATTGGGGAAGTCAGAATAGCAAGTAGATGGCAAAGAACTACTAGTGATCCATTTGGTAGTGTGATCCACTGCCAAGAAAATGGTGTCCTTTGATAGGTTTAATATCCTTGAGCAGCCCACAAGAGTTTTAAGGACAGAAAGGAAATATCCACTAGTTCAGAAATTAGAGATTATAATAGAACCAAGCTAAATATAGAAATGTTTTGGTAAAAAAGCAAAACAAAACAAAATGAAAAAACAAAAAACCCCCCCCAAAACCCACAACAACAGAAAAAAACTGATACCACCTGATTATTAAGAGCCTGTTAACCAGGTAGTAAGTCCATCAGAATAGGTTAGTTTAGGGACAATTATAAAGGATGAAATACTGGTCCAAATAATCACAATGATGACAGCAAAAGGTAGAAGATTATTAGAAGATATTCTTTTACATTAAATATTTTCATGCTTGGAGGAAGTTATAAGCCACTACCTATACTAATGAAAACACAGGTAAGCTTTTGAAAACTATGCCTGAGGCAGGATAGCTGTTATTAAAAATGGTTATGGTAGAATAGATACATTGGAACTTTACATAGGACATAAAATAACCAAGAATGCAGTAATAATTTGAAAAGAATATTTATTAGAGCTGATCTCGACAAAACTATATACCTTTCTCTTTTGTGATAAGTAGAAAATGAACATATATGACTAAGATTAAATGAGGATATAAGTACAAATTTAAATATGTATTTTATGTAAAACTAATAAACCAGGTTTTATTAGGCATAAGTGATGATCCAAACTAAGGTACAGATGAATCATTCCATTGCTCATTATTGAATGGAATTTTTATTGCATTATGATCTGAAAAGGATGCATCATTCCATCTTCTACATTTGGCTGTGAGGTTTTTATGCCTTAATACATGGTTAATTTTCATGTAGGTGCCAGGTATTCCTGAGAAAAAGATATATTCCTTTCTATTCCCATTAATTTTTCTCCAGAGATCCATCATATCTAACTTTTCCAGAACTTTATTCACATCCTTAACATTTTTCATATTTATTTTACGGTTAGATTTATCTAGTTCTGAAAGAAATAAGTTGAGGACCCCACTAGTATTGTTTTATTATCTATTTCCTCAGTAGCTCATTGAACTTCTTCAAAAATTTAAATGCTATACTATCTGGTGCATATATATTTAGTATTGGTATTACTTCATTGTCTATGGTACTTTTTAGCAAGATATACTTTCCTATTTCTTTTAATTAGATCAATTTTTGTTTTTGCTTCGTCTGAGAATCATGATGACTACCCCTGCTTTCTTTGCTTCATCTGAAACATAATAGATTCTGCTCCAGTCCTTTACCTTTACTCTATGTGTGTCTCTCAGTTCCAAATGTTTCTTTTAAACAACTTATTGCAGGATTCTGACTTTTCATCCATTCTGCTATCTGCCTTCATTTTATGGAAAGTTCATCCCAATTACATTTATAGTTATAATAACTACCCTTGTGTTCCACTCCATGCTATTTTCCCCTTGTTTCTTGAGAGAGAAACTATCTTTCTGTCTCTTTCTTTCTCACCATGTCCCACTTCATAAATGTTTTACTTCTGATTACCAACTTTCCTAATGTACCCTTTTTTATCAGCCAACATTGCTATTATCACCATCCCTTTTTACTCCCTTCTAAGGTAAGATAGATTGCTGTATTCAACTGAGTGTGTATGTTATTCCATCTTTGAGCCAAGTCTTATAAAAGTAAGGTTCAAGCTTTGCCTCTTCCCTTCTATTATAATACCTCTTTAATGCCTCCTTTATGTGGAATAATTTACCATATTCTTTCTCCTCCCTCTTTCTTCTTCCAGTGCAATCTTTTTTCTCACCCTTTTATTTTGTTTTTTTTTTATATCATCCCATCAAAGTCACCTTATAGCCATACACTCTGTCTGTATATACTTATTCTAGTTGCCTTTATGGTAATAAAGTTATTAAAAGTCACAAATATTATCTTGCTGTGAAGAAATATGAATAGTCTAAGCTTATTGAATATCTTATATTTTCCTTTTCTTGTTTCTTTTGTACCTTTTCATGTTTCCCTGAAGTCATATTTGGACAGCAAATTAGGAACATTTGAAAGTCTTCTATTTTGTTGAATATCTATTTTTCCTCTGAAGGACTATATTCATTTTTGCTGGATAGGTGATTCTTGGGTGTAATCCTAACTCCTTTGCCTTCCATTACACAATAATCCCACTCCTTCAGCTGTTAAATGTAGAAACTGCCAAATGCTTTGTAATTCTGATTATAGATCCATGATATTTGAATTGTTTCTTTTTGGCTGCTTGTAGTACTTTCTCCTTAATCTTTCAACTCTGAAATTTGATGATAATGTTTCTGGGAGTTTTCATCTGGGGAGTTCTTTCAGGTGGTGATCAGTGAAATCTTTCCTTTCTATTTTGCCCTGTGGTCTTAATATATCAGGGCAGTTTTCCTTGATAGTGTTTTGAAGGATGTTGCCAAGGCTTTTTTTTTAATCTTGGGTTTCAATAATTCTTAAATGATCTCTCCTGGGTCTAATTTCTAGTTCAACT
>JAQQSK010014012.1:0-11277 GCA_028658325.1 Potorous gilbertii
CATTCAAGCATAATAATTGTGACGTAGTTTGGCAAGAGCACTAGCAATGGAACGATATTTTCAGTAATTGGAAATATAGGATCAGAGCATGAATGAGGAACAAACTTGGAAACAGAGATTTGTAAGATTATACAATTTATAAATTTGGACGTTTTTATCACTTTACATTAATTTGAATTTTGTCCTATAAATTTCTGTTTAAGTGAATCATTCTTGCTAGTCAACAAGCATTTGTTATGTCCACTATGTGCTAGGCATTGTGCTAAGTGCAAAAATGGAATGAAATAGAATAGTCTACCGTCAAGGAGCTCACTGTCTAATTTAGGAGACAACAAATAATTATGTATAGATAAAATATATAGAGGATACATTTGAGTTAATCAATAGAAAAAAGGCATTAGTATTCAGGAGATTAAGAAAATACTTTTACAAAATGTAGAATTTTATATATGATTGAAGGAAAGCAGTGAAGCCAAAGGACAAAGATGTGAATTCCAGGTATGCAGGACAACTAGTAAAAAAAGTGGGAGGGAGACCAGTGTGGCTGGTTGGCAGAGTGTGTCAAGGGGAGTAACATATAAGAATCCTGGGAAGATAGGAAAGAGGAAGATTATGGGGATTTTAATATCCTAAGTGAAGATTATATATTTGATCCTGGAGGTAATATGGAACCGCTAAAATTTGTAGAGCATGTGACTTGAATCAATTTGATATCTGAATGGTGGAGGAATTGTAATGAGAAGAGATTTAAGGCAGGAATATCTACCAGTAGGCTCTTGCAATCATTTATGGTAAGGTTATAACAATCTATGTCAGGATGGTAGAAATATCCGAAGAGAGAAGGATGTTCATGTAGGAGGTGTTACAAAGAGAGAATTGACAAGATTTGGTAACAGATAGCATAGGAGAGAGGAGGTTGAGAGATGGAGTAAAGTATGATCCCTGGTGTATGAGCTTGAGATACCGAGAAGATGATGGAGTATTTAACAGCAATAGGAAATTTTAAAAGAGAGGTGAGCTTGAGAGGAGAAGTAATCAGTTTAATTTTGGTCTTGTTGAATTAAAATGTCTTTAAGATGCCCAGCTGAAGATGTCCTAAGGGCAAGTAGTTAGGACTAAAGGAGTAGATATTAGGATCATCAGCAAACAGATAACTGACAACCTTGGGGGTTGATGTAGCAGCATTTCTGGGCAGAGGGACTTAATTTTCCTTCAGCTTTAGAAATTTGTGTTCAAGTACCCTAACAAGAAACAAGAAACATCTCTCCTCTCTAACTCAATTTGTTTTCCTTAAGGAAGATTTCCCTTTGAAATCACAATATATTTTGAATGTATTGAAAATATAAAAATAGATTTTCAGAAGTTAATGGAAAATGTTAACAAATTATAACAGTGCAACTTCTACCCTATTGGAGTCATTGAAAATTGGATAATTACTAGAGTTTTGAAACTGGATGAGCTCTGCAAAGAAGTGTGTATAGAAGAGTTTACTACCTATTATTGCAGCATTACAATTTAGAAATCTTTGTAGTTAAAGAGTAGCAAACAGAATAAGAATCATAAAAGTACATACAGTAGGTGAGGTCAAGAAAGTAGGAGAATGGGTAGAGTTGTAATGTCACAAATGTCAAGAGATGAAGAAATTTCAAATACCTGGCAATCTATACTCAAATCCCACAAAGCCATTTAAGAGTGTTATAGTGGCTAAGGGATTAAACTAGTTAAAATGTAAGATAAGCATGACCTGCTTAAACATTTATCAATAAACTTGTCAGTTTGTTAGTTTGATTTTTTAGAATTAAATACTCTGAGCATGTTATTCCAAGGAAACTATAGAAGACAAGTTGGAGATAAACAATGAGGTCCTTTCTTGGTCCATGATGGTATAATATGAAACTCATTATGTACTAATACAAAAAAAGAGATAGCCACAAGAAAATTGTAAAAGGGCAAATGAGTGGACATTGGATCATGTTTACTAGCTAACAAGTTATCTATGAGGTATATACGTTGGCATGTGAAAGATATAACAATAATCAGAACAAAAAACAATTTACAATTTAAGAATTAAGACAGAAGTTTTAGAGGCTTAAAACTATGAGGTATGTTAATATCTGTTGCTTTAGGTAATGGATCCATGTTAGAAACTAAGTACATTACATGGAAAGCAAATGGCAAAATATTCAACACTAAGGTATCAAAATAGAGTACAGTTGAACTTAATTTAACATAGGTCCTGATGGAATATTCCAACTAGGCTATCTATATTTTAATATTGGAAAAGACAATGAAATGAAAGAATATTTAAATACCTTATATTATAATCTTTAAAACAGACATTGATGAACTAAAGTATTTTTAACTTAGAAGTTGACATTATTATAAATACCTATCTCCTTTACCTTTTGAGGATTGATAAAATCTTACCTTCCCCATATTGTACATAGTTACCAAATTGCTATTCTGATGACTCAGACATTACCATTTTCCTCCATCATGTCTCCCAATATTTCTTGACTGGACAACCAAAGGACAAAATACAAAATTCAAGTTTGCTTCTTTGCCACTTGATTTGCCTGCATCATTTCACATTGTTGCTCTCCATGCACTTTCCATCCCAGATGAAAAGGCCTATTAGTGTTCCTTCATTGCAGGCACATCCTATCTTCTACCTTTGTGCAAGTATCTCTAATATCTGGAAATAACTCCCACTATGAAGAATCTCAAGGTTTTTTTAATCCTGGGGGAATTAATTTTTGATCCTGTATTTTATATTTAATTTTATACTGGAAAAATACTCTGTCAAACCTGAAGCTTCATCTATGAGGTTTGAATAAGGCAGTTATTCAATGTCCCCTGCCTAAGGAGAGACACCAAGGATATAATTGCTGCTGGTGAAAGAACAACTCTCAATACTCAAAGTTCTCAACACTCTCGTATAACACTGTTTCACCATTTCCTGCAAGGTTTGTGGAGTATTCTTGAGAAGCTAAGACTGCCTGACCTTGTCCCATCCTTTAACAGTTAAGATGGTCTTGTCTAATTACCCAGTCATCTCTAAGTCTGTCCTCATCAGGGATCTCAGACTGAATCTAAAACCTGTACATTTACAAAATTATTCCTTAGAGACAGAGAGAAGTGGTCTTCATGACCTGTGGTTACTGTGGTGACTTACTTTGATGCAGGAGCAGCTAGGTGTCCAGTGGATAGAGCACCAGTGCAAGAGTCAGGAGGACCTGATTTCAAATCTCACCTCAAACACCTGACACTCACAAGCTGTGTGACCTTGGGCAAGTCACTTAACCCCAATTTCCTCACCCTAGGTCATCTCCAGTCATCCTGATAAATATCTGGTCACTGGATTCAGTTGGCTCTGTAGGAGAAGTGAGGCTGGTGAACTGAATAGCCCTCCTTCATTCAAAACGAAGTCAAGTGCAAGTCATGTCATTATTTCTCTGATGGCCTGGTCTTCTTCTGCAATGAAGGACAAACACACGCACTTTGATGCAAGCAATAATGACCTTTCACTTCTGTGATGCTGGCCAATTAGATAATTTCTGATATGATGCTTGTTCTATGCTTATAAAAAATGCATTGCCCCCTCAGTTTCAGGTCTCTTGTCCAGAGGAAGAGCCACTAGATCTATTTTTTTATTACCAGATCACATGACCTTTATAATAAATAATACCAAGGTCAGAGATATCTCTAACTTTATTTTTCTGATACATGTCAATTGAGAAAAGTCAAATCAAATGCTCTTTCCACACAGGGCTCTTCCTGGTTTCCCCAGGGATTAGTAATCTTATCTTCTTATATTCATAAAACACAACTAGTTCAGTCATTCACCAATTGATGAGCAACCCCACAATTTCCATTTTTTTGCCACCAAAGAAAAGCTCCTATATAAATATTTTTGTACATATGGACCCTGTTTCCAGTTTTGTGATTTCTTGATATACAGACCTAGAAGTAGTTTACTGGAAAAAATGGTATGTACAGTTCTATAGCATTTTGGACATATTTCCAATTGTTCTACAGAATGGTTGGATCAGTTCACAACTATATCAACAATGCACTAGCGTTCCAATTTTCCCACATCTTCCCCAGCATTTATCATTTTCCTGTTTTGTCATGTTAGGCAATCTGATAAATGTGATGTGATACCTCAGAGTTATTTTGATTTGCATTTCTCTAATCAATAGTGATTTAGAGTACTTTTCCATGACATTAGATAGCTTTAATTTTCCATCTTAAAATTGCCTGTTCACATCCTTTGAACATTTATCAATTGGGAGAGGACTTGTATTTTTATAAATTTGACTCAGTCCTCTATGTATTTTAGAAATGAGGCTCTTATAAGAAGAATTACTAAAATCTATTTCAGTTTTCTGCTTCCCTCCTAAACTTGGTTACATTCACTTTGTTGCTGCAAAAAATTTTCAATTTAGTGTAATCAAAATCATCTACCATACTATTCTCCAGCTTTCCCAGTAGTTTTTGTCAAATATTCAGTTCTTATTACAGAAATTAGAGCCTTTGTTTTTTTTAAAAACAGTATATTACTATAGTCATTCACTACTGTGTCTTGTATAAACTTATTCCACTTATCCATCATTCTGTTTTTTAGCCAGTACCTAGTAGTTTTGTTGATTGCTGCTTTATAATACAATTTAAGATCTGGTATGGCTAGCCCACTTTCTTTTGCATTTCTTTTCACTGAATCCTTTTGATATTTTTGACATTTTCTTCTTCCAGATAATTTTGTTACTATATTTTTCTGGCTCTAACAGACACTTTTCTGGTAGTTTAGTTGTCATGATAGTAAATAAGTAAATTATTTTAGATAAAATTGTCATTTTTATTATATTAGCTTGGTCTGCCCACAAGGGCGTGATGTTTCCTTGATTACTTAGATTTGAACTTATTGAGTGAAAAAGTGTTATGTAATTGTTTTCATATAGTTCCTGGGTTGGTTTTAGCAGGTAGATTCCCAAATATTTTATAATATTTACAATAACTTTAATTGGAATTTCTCTTTCTATATCTTTCTGTTGGACTTTGTTAGTAATATATAGGCATGCCAAATGATTATGGTGGGTTTGTTTTGTATCTTGCAACTTCGCTAAATTTCTTTATTATTTCAGGTAGGTTCATTTTTTGCTTAATTTTCTAGGATTCTCTAAGTATATTATCATGTCATCTGCAAAAAGTGATAGTATTTTTTTTCTTCTTTGCTTGTTCCTATGTCGTCAATTGTTTTTCTTCTCTTATTTCTAAGGCTAAGATTTCTAGTACCATACTGAATCACACTAGTGAAAATGAACATCCTTGTTTCACCTGCAATCTTATTGGAAATGCATCTAGCTTATTCCTGTTAGATATAGTACTTGCTGATAGTTTTAGGTAGATGCTGCTTATCATTTTAAGGAAGACTCCATTTATTCCTATGTTCTCTAGTGTGTTTAATAAGAATGCACGTTGTATTTTGTCAAATGCTTTTTCTGCATCTATTGAGAAAATCATATGGTTTCCATAAGTTTTGTTTTCACATGTCAATTATGCTGATACTTTTCCTAATAATAAATCTATGCATTCCTGGAATAAAAGATACATGGTCATAGTGTATTATAATTATATGATATAATTATATAATATTATATCATATAATTATGTATTATAAATATATATAATATAAATGTATATAATTATATAATATTAAATTGCTGTAATCTTCTTGTTAATATTTTATTTAAACTTTTTAATCTATTTTCATTAGTGAAATTGGCCTATAATTGTACTTCTCTGTTTTACCTCTTCCTAGTTTGGTTATAAGTTCCATATTTGTATCATAAAAAGAATTTGAAAGGACTCATTCACCTATTTTCCCAAATAGTGTAGATAGAATTGGAATTAAGTGTTTTTTAAATGTTTGATAGAATTCACTTGTAAATTCATCTGGCTGTGAATATTTATTTCCTAGGCGGTCCTTGATGGGTTGTTCAATTTTTTTTTACTGAGATGATGTTATTTAAGTACTTTACTGCCTGTTCTCTTTATCTGAGTAACTTTTAGTTTTGAAAATATTCGTCCATTTCACTAAAGTTGTCATATATATTGGAATACAGTTGGGCAACATAACTCCTAGTTATTTTTTAATTTCCTCTTTGTTTGGTGGTGAATTCACCCTTTCCATTTTTTTGATAGCGGTATAATGATTTTCTTCTTTCTTTTCCTTTTTTTAATCATATTACCCTAAGGTTTATCTATTTTTTTTATTTTGTTCATAGAATCAGTTTTTAGTTTATTTATTGCTTCAATAGTTTTTTGCTATTTCAATTTTATTAATCTGTCTTTTGGTTTTCAGTATTTTTAATTTGGTATATAATTGGGAATTTTTTATTTGTTCTTTTTCTAGTTTTTTTTAGTTGCATGCCCAATTCATTGATCTCTTCTTTCTTAACTTTATTCATATAAGCACGAAGAGATATAAAACTTCTCCTAAGAACCACTTTCCTTGCATCCCAGAAGTTTTGGTAGGTTGTGTCATTATTGTCATTCTCTTGTATGCAGATACTGATCGTTTCTATGATTTATTGTTTGAGTCACTAATACTTTAGAATTAGATTATTTAGTAGTTAGTTTTCAGTCCATCTTTCTATGGCCCTTGATTACATGTAATTCCCATTTCATCTTGATCTGAGAAGGCTGCATTTAATATTTCTGCTTTTCTACATTGAATTTTGCAGTTTTTATGTCCTAATACCTGTTCAGTTTTTGTATAGGTTCCATGTACTATTGACAGAAAGGTACATTCCTTTCTATCCACATTCAGTTTTCTCCAGACGTCTACCAAACTTAACTTTTCTAAAATTTAATTTATCTCCTTAACTTCTTTCTTGTTATTTTGTGATTAGATTTAGCTAATTCAGAGAATGGAATGTTGAGGTTCCTTACTAGGATAGTTTTCTGTTTATGTCTTTCTGTAAGTCTCTTAACTTCTCTTCTAAATATTTGGATGCTATACAAATTGGTGCAAATATGTCCAGTAATGATGATGCATCATTGTCTATGGTGTCTTCTAGTATTATATAGTTTCTTTCCCTCCTCATTTATTTAGATCTATTTTTGCTTTAGCTTTGTCTGAAATCAGGATTGCTCTCCTTGGTTTTCGTTTTTTGTGTTTATTTTTTTTCTTTCAGCTGAAGCTTTATATATTCTACTCCAGACTTTTACGTTTATCCAATGTGTATCCCTCTATCAAATGGGTTTCTTGTAAAAACATACTGTGTCATTATGATTTTAATCCATTTTGCTGTCCAATTCCATTTTATGGGAGAGTTCAAGTCATTCACATTCACAATTGAGATTACTATCTGTGTCTTTCTCTCCATCCTATCCCCTGTCCCATTTGCTTTTGTTTCTCCTTTCTCTCTTTTCCTCCTCAGTGTAGTTTGACTTTTGACTTCCTCTTCCCTCAACTTCCTTTCCTTCTATCAACCTTCCCTTTTCTTTTCTTTTCCCATAATTCTTCTTCCCTCCCTTCTAACCACTCCTCCCTTTTCTTTCTCCTTTCCCCTTCTACTACCTTTAGGGCAAGTGAGATATCTCTACCTAACTGGTTATATTATTCTCTTCTTGAGCTAAATCCAATGAGAGTAAGGTTCAAACAATGCTCATCTCCCTACCTTATTTCCTATTACTATGATATTTTTCTGCTACTTGTGTGACATAGTTTACTCTTTTATGCTTCCTCCTTTCCTCTTCTCCCAGTACAAACATTTTTCATCCCATAATTAGGTTTTGATTATCGCATCAAAGTCAGTTTATACCCACACCATCTATGTATATCCCTTATGAATGTCATAGTAAAGACACAGTTCTCAAGAGTTACAAGTATTATCTTCCCATGTAAGGATTTGAACAGTTTCCCATTATTGAATAATATATTTCCTTGTTTTCTATTTATATTTTTATGCCTATATTGAACCTTTTATTTGAATATCAGATTTTCCATTGACCTCTGGGTTTTTCATAAGAAAGATTTGGAAGACCCCTATATCATTGAATATCCCTCTTGTCCCCTGAAAGATTATGAACAGCTTGTCTGGGTAGCTGATCTTTGATTGTAATCCAAACTCCTTTTCCTTATGTAATATCATATTCCATGTCCCTTATCTTTGAGTATAGAAGCTTCAAGGTCCTGCATAATACTAACTGTGGTTCCACGATATTTGAATTGTTTTTTTCTGTCTGCCTGAAGTGTTTTATCCTTCAACTGATGAGTCTGGAAAGTGGTTATAATATTCCTTGGCATTTTAAATTTGAGATCTTCTTCAGGAGGTCATTGGTGAATTCTTTCAATATTTTACCATCTTGTTCAAGGATCTGAGAGCAGTTTACCTTGATGATTTCTTGAAAGATGCTGTCCAGATCCTTTGTCAATCATGATATTCAGGTGGAACAATAATTCTTGCATTGTCTCTCATGGATCTATTTTTCAGGTCAGTTGTTTCTCCAATGAGATATTTTAAAGTTTCCTATATTCCTAAAAACAGAGACCAGGACTTAATTCAATAAGATTAAAAATAAAACTTGCGTATGTTTGTTTCACAGGGTATTAGGCTATTTATGGTGCTGGAGATATAAAGATAAAAATTTTGGGGGGCTCTGCTCTGAGAAGCTTTCATTCATTTTGGTGGGGTAGTATAACATATACATAGATAAGCCAGTGCAAAATATTATATCATGCCATTTATACATGTTTATATACACATACATGTAAATGTGTATACACACATATATGTAAAATCCTAATCATTTTAAGAAGGCAAGAGGATATTTCTGGAAGACAAGATAGTGGAGTAAAGAACAAGTTGATCTCACTCTCACTAATGCCCCTGAAAAACCCAGAAAATAGGAGGAGCCAAAATGGTGGGGTAGAAAGATTCATATATGCTAGCTCCAAACCCACACCCCATGGATCTCCTGTAAAAAGAACTCCCAACAAATTCTGGAGAAGTGGGTCTTGCAGAAACAGAGTGAAGAAGATTTCCATTCCAGAGAGCCCTGAAAAGCCGATCCCAAAGGTCCTTCACGCAGTGGACAGGAGTGGAGCCCAGGCCTGCCCTGGCTGTGTGGCAAAGAGGAGCAGATCAGGGCATGCTTCAGAGACAGACTCTCCAGTGGCCACGAAGGTCCCTCCACCCACAGATGCACAGGTCAGTGAGAGAGACTTCAGGGCTGGCTGAGAGGGGAGCCGGGTGTCTCCATAACTCAGGCATCCTTGGAAGGCAACAGCAGAGGCAGCTGCTGCCAGAGGCTCTTGGAGCCAACCTGATCTCCGCAGGAGCTCCATTACAGAAGGTCTCTGCATAAACCCCCTGAGGGAACTGAGCCTGGGAGATGTCCCTGCCCCCACCTGAGAAGCTGATTTAATCTTACCCTGAATAGCAGCCAGGCCCAATGCTGAAAGCTTTGAGGCTGGGGAGCAGCATTTGAATCTCAGATTCCAAGCACTAGCTGGGTGGATCTAGGCAGGTGAAGAGGAATCTCAAAAGTCAAGTAACTGGCTGGGAAAATGCCTAGAAAAGGGAAAAAAATAAGACCATAGAAGGTTACTTTCTTTGTGAACAGATGATTTCCCCCTTCCTTTCTGATGAAGAAGAACAATGCTTACCATCAGGTAAAGACATAGGAGTCAAGGCCTCTGTATCTCAAATATCTGAAATAGATATCCAAAGGGCCATGGAAGAGCTCAAAAAGGCTTTTGAAAAAGAAGTTAGACAGGTGGCAGAAAACCTGGGAAGAGAAATGAGAGAGATGCAAGAAAAGTATGAAAAGCAGGTCAATAACATGATAAAGGACACCCAAAAAAATGCTGAAGAAAATAACACCTTGAAAAATAGGCTAACTCAATTGGCAAAAGAGGTTCAAAAAGCCAATGAGGAGAAGAATGCTTTCAAAAGCAGAAGTAGCAAGTGGAAAAAGACGTGCAAAAGCTCATTGAAGAAAATAGTTCTCTCAAAATTAGAATGGAACAGATGGAGGCTAATGACTACCTGAGAAACCAAGAAATCACAAAACAAAACTAAAAGAATGACAAAATGGAAGATAATGTGAAATGTCTCATTGGAAAACAACTGACCTGGAAAATAGATCCGGGAGGGATAATTTAAAAATTATGGGACTACCTGAAAGCCATGATCAAAAAAAGAGCCTAGACATCATCCTTCATGAAATTATCAAGGAAAACTGCCCTGATATTCTAGAACCAGAGGGCAAAATAAGTATTCAAGAAATCCACTGATCACTGCCTGAAAGAGATCCAAAAAGAGACACTCCTAGGAACATTGTGGCCAAATTCCAGAGTTGCCAGGTCAAGGAGAAAATATTGCAAGCAGCTAGAAAGAAACAATTCCAGTATTGTGGAAATACAATCAGGATAACACAAGATCTAGGAGTTTCGACATTAAGGGATTGAAGGGTGTGGAATAGGATAGTTCAGAAGTCAAAGGAACTAGGTCTAAAACCAAGAATCACCTACCCAGCAACACTGAGTATAATACTTCAGGGGAAAATATGGTCTTTCAATGAAATTGAGAACTTTCAAGCATTCTTGATGAAAAGACCAGAGCTGAAAAGAAAATTTGACTTTGAAACACAAGAATGAGAAGAAGGATGAAAAAGTAAACAGCAAGGAGAAGTCACAAGGGCCTTACCAAAGTTGAACTGTTTACATTCCTATATGGAAAGACAATATTTGTAACTCTTAAACCATTTTCATTTGGTGGGATTACACACACACACCCATGCACACACATACTTGTACATGCATGCACACACACACATACACACATGCGCACACACACAGAGACAGAGAGCACAGAGTGAATTGAATTAGGATGGGATCATATCTTAAGAGAAATCAAAGAAAATGGTGAGACAGAAATGTAGTGGGAGGAGAGAGGGTGAAATGCAATGGGGTAAGTTATCTCTCATAGAAGAGGCAAGCAGGAGACTTTTTAGTCAAGTGATATAGAGGAGAGCTCAGGTAAAAAAAACATGAAGTGTACTCTCATCACATTAGACTAATGGAAGGAATAAAACGCATACTCATTTTCGTATAAAAACCTATCTTATAATACAGGAAAGTAGGGGAGAAGGAGATAGGCAGGCTGGGGGGATGATGGAAGGGTGTGCAATGGGAGGAGGGAGCAATTTGAAGTCAACACTCATGCAAGGACAGGATCAAAAGAAAGAATAGCAACAATGGGGGGC
>JAQQSK010014013.1:0-11277 GCA_028658325.1 Potorous gilbertii
CCATCCCAGGAGAGACAAGGAGGTGGGACACTGTACCCCTCCTCCCCTCACCTCAGCGAGTCACTGTGGTGCGGGGCGTGCTTGAATTTTACATTCAATCCATCTGACAACACAGGGCTCACCGGCTATCCCCACTCCCAGATTGAGTTAGATCTGTCTTTTACCCGGCAGTCCGTGTGGTTGGAAAGGGGTGGAAAAGGGGGCCAGGATTTCTCTCTTTGGAAGGGAGCTTTCCACTTCAGTGTCATCCCCAGGGCAGATCCTGCCACAGACTGTTCAGTGGTCAGAAAAGGTGTAGCTCTCTTTTGCTGGACAGATCTGTTAGAAACAACTGGCCTCAGTCTGCAGATCTCCATAGCACACCTACCTTCTGTCCATTAACCAGGCCACCATAGGAGCCTTTTCTGCCTATCCGAAGCTTGTTGCTCCTAGGTCATCAGGTGCATCTGGTTTTCAAAAGTTTCTCCACAGTAGAAATGGAATTTTTGCCTCAGGGACATTCAGAACTTTGTGAAATGAGGCTCACTAGTGGCCTGACTTGAACATTTCAAGTCTGCTCCCAGAATCAGGGTTGATTTTGATTTATAGATTTTTCAGGAGAAATAATAGGGGCATCAGACTGAGCTGGGACCTTGGGTCCTGGATGGGAAAGCTAAGGCCAACCACAAAGGTATTTTCTTTTCAAGCTATAATAGAGGGAAGGGAGGCACAAAGAAAGCCTGAGTGAGGATTCACGGCTTAGGTTCAACGAGATGGTGATAATAGCGGATGATGGCGAGAAGACAGAGACACTGAACTCTGTATTTTACTTTTCTCTGTTAAGGAGAATGGACTTGGACCAGAAAAGTTAGAACAAAATGGTAAATAAGGACTGAAACCCCTTAACATATAGGAATATAGTAAGAGATCACCTACCTGCTCTTATGAATTCACAGTCAAGATACCTCTACCACTTTCTACCTTTATGACCTTCGGCAAAGAAATCACCAAACTTCTCTGGACCTCTATTCATCTCTAAGCCTCCTTCCAGAACTAAACCTATAACCTAAATCTATAATATCCCACGGTATCAAAATAACTAGAAGTTGTGATTGCTGAGTTACTGCTTATTTGAAAGACCTAGGAGAAAAAAAGAGGTGTGGCATAGGACTTAAGAAGGATGGCCATTTCAGTTTTTAAAAAGGGGAGGAAAATGAAGTTTAGAGGCTACAGATCTGTGAACCTGTCTTAGATGGTTGGCAAAATTCTAGTTTTTGTTATTAAAAGGTTAGTCAGTGAAGGTCTAGAAAAGGAAGTAGCAACCACAACAATCCATGTGACCATCCTTCATGTTATTCTTGGGGAAAGGATGGAAAGATATGGGCCAGATGATAGCATAAATCCAGAACTATTTAGAGGACCAGATCCAAACAGAGTCATTTATGTTCTGGTGCTCACTGCAAAGAACATCTTTAGTGGTGGGCTCCAGAGATTGCTGCTTCATCCTGTGCTATGTGCCTCTTTCCTCAATGACTTGGATAAAGGAATAGATAGCATGTTTATTAAGCTTCCAGATACACACAAGCAAAAAAAGTCAGTTGGTGTACAGAAAACATCCCCAAAACAAAAGCAACAGGCCTTACCAGAGTGATCTGGGTCAAGAAAAGGGGCCCTGAAACATTCCTCACCATGGAAGGTGGGCTTGATCAAAGTCTAAACCCAATGATGGAGCAAGAGTCAGAGCATCAGAACTGCTAGATAAAGTGAGTTGAGATTCTGGAAAAAGATCCTAGTGATAACTAGTTCCTTATCTCATGTATTTGAGGGCTCAAGGCTTCACCCTATACCCATCCCTTAAACTCCTGCCACAAATGAGTGTTAACAGAATTTTAAAAATAATCCTGGACAAAAGCAAACTATGACCTGTGAATACCTGGAGCTACCCAGAGCAGGTCAGAGACAGGAGTGCTGGAAATAAGTTTAATTACTTTCAGAGTGAAGAATGCTCTCTATGCTGTCACAGACACTGTTTATATACATATTTCTGTTTGGGATGTAGTGAACACATGATAATAGTCTTTAAGCATCTAAGAACTATTTATATGAAAGAGGGATTGAGCTTTTTCTGTTTGGTTTTGGGTGTTAGAACCAGGAGTGATGAGTGAAGGCTGAGGGGAGGCAGATTTTGGCTTGATAGAAGGGGAAACTTCTCAACAATTCAAGCCATAGAAATAGGTGGGATATACTACCTTGGGAGGTGGTAGGTTGGCATTCCATGCACTTCTTCAACCAAAGACAGCTTGGAAACATTGTAGGAGAAATTCTTTGTCAGGTATGAGTCGGATTAGGTGTCCTCAGAGGTTCCATTCAGCTCCAAGTTTGAGAGTCTATGATTCTGTGATGTCCCATCCATTTCCCTTTGGTCAGAAAAGAGGCAGGCTGAGTACAATATAAAAATTCTTCTTTGAGAGCCAGATGTGTGGTTATTAGCTGTGAGCCATTTAGTGAATGTGCTATTAAAATAGAGTAGGTATTGTGACTTTCTTTAAGAAAAACCCTGCAATTAGACATTGTTCATAACAGAAAACCTGGGGGAGCCAACAAAGCAACAAGGCTTTACCTTTTTAAAGACAGAGGTTTGAAAGGGCATACTGAATCTCCCTGAGCACATTAGAAAATAAATGTCTTAAAGAACTCGATGAACCAAACTTCAGGGATCAAGATTCTTCAGCTTAATTCATCAATCAATCAACAGATGTTTAAAAGTTTGGTCTTGATTCAGGGAAGCCAGTGGGTGAGACCTTGACCAAGTTGGCTGGTAAAGCTTGTTGGCAGTTCTATTAGGTTATGTTGCTGAGTCAGGCTTATAATCATCCTCTAATTAGTATTCAGGTAGCCTCACAGCCTAGTTTGGTTTATCTAGAGCTCACTGTGAGCTGGTCAGTGCTAGGTTCTGTGTATACAAAAAACCCCCAATACAAAACAAAAGCAATGCAGACTGATTTCGGGGGGCTTACATTCTAATGGGGGAGATTTACGTTCAGCATAATTGTAGGAGGTGGGGTGGAGGAATCAGGAAAGACTTCTTATAGAAGATGATGCTGGAGCTGAGCTTTAAATAGAACTAGAACTCAAAGAGGCAAATGTATGGAGGGAGAGCATTGCTGGCATGGGACACAGAAACAGGAAATTTGGTTGGAGTTATAAGGAATACGTCTGGAAAGAAAAGTTGGAACCAGACTGTGGAGTTCTTCAAAGGTCCAAGAGGCGTTGGTATTACTAAAGGTAATAGTGGTCCATTGATATTTATGGAATGGAGGAGTAGACAGGATCAGGCCTGTGCTTTATGAATGCCAATATGGTGCCTGAATAAACCAATTTGGTCTTGATTCAAGGAAGCCAGTGGGTGGACTCTTGACCCACGTGATTGATTGAGCTTGTTCTCAGCTCTATCAGTATACTCCACCACATCAGCATTATATGTGGCTCATAATCACTCTTCAAATAATGTTCATGTACCCTCAGAACATAGTCCAGCCTTCTCCACCAAAGGGAAGCCATATTGGAAGATGAAAATCATAACATAATAAATTGCCAATTTAGAGCTGCATGTGACTATGTAGTCATTTTACAGATGAGGAAGCTGAGATCCAGAGATGTTACCAAGGAAATAAGTTTTAACAACATGGAAATTTAAGGGTTGCAAAAGACTTTATATATATTATTTCCTTTGAACCTCACAAAACCTCTGTGAAGTAAGTTTTAAAGACATTATCATCTTCACTTTTCAGATAAGAAATTATCTGTGGTTAAAGGGAAGGTAGGTGGTACAGCGGAAAGAGCATTGAGTCTGGAGTCTGGAAGACTTGAGTTCAAAGTCCAGCTTCAGATATTTAGTAGTTGTGTGACCCTGGGCAAGTCACTTCACCTCTGTTTGACACAATTTCTTCTTCTGTACAATGGGGCTGAGCATTATAGCGCCTACTTCTCAGGGTTATGATGAGGGTCAAAGGAGAAATGATTGCAAAGTGCTTAGCGTGATACCTGGCACATAGTTAACGCTACATAAATGAATAGTAGCTATACTACTACTACTGCTACTACTACTACTGCTACTACTACTGCTACTACTACTACTACTATTACTGCTACTACTACTACTACTGCTACATGACTTGCCCATGGTCACAGCTGGGAGATTTGGAGGAGGGATTGGAACCTGTCTGGTTCTGACACACTTAAGTCATAAGGCTCTGAAGGAGTAAAGCAGAAATTTTAACCAGTTTCTAAAGCTGCCTCTCTGAAAGGTCACCATGCATGCTAACGAATGTAGATGAATGGGCCTTACGATTAGAAGTAGCTTTGGAGCTTGACTCACGCCAAGGTCTTCATTCAGTCAACACTAAAAAGTATATTTTCCTCAAGGGGGTTGCCCTAATATTTCATTTTAATTTGTTTTCTGCTTGAATGATTTAATTAGATGGTGTTTGGGAATCTCTAGGGAGTGTAAATTGAAGATCTTAAACTTTTTTAATAAAATAAATTGGAAATGAGGAGGTAACTAAAAAAAAAGATGCCTTGGTCATCTATGAACAAAAATAAAGGTGAGTAAAACAGAAAGATGAAGCCTTGTAAACAGGGTATGCAGATGAATTCAGAGGGGTGCCAAAGATAAGCTTGCATTTTGGAATGGGAATTTAGAATTTGTAGAGTGCAATTGTATAACCAGTTCAGCACGCATGTATTGTATCTGTATGCTTTGTACCATGTTAAGTGCTGGAAACAAAAATAGAAAAGTTGAAGATCCTTCCCTCAGAGAGTTTACATACTCCCTGAGGTAGTTTTGAGAAAAATCAAGAGTTATTCTTGACTTGGGTATTTTGAACAGATACTTTTAATGAACATAACAATAGACTTTTAATAACAAATATCTTAGGGGAATAGTCAAGATCACACTTTTTTGGGGGGAGATGGTGTGGGAGACTTTGAGAAACAAGAAATTAAACATCTGCAAAAGAAATGGAATTATTAGTTGGGTTACTTTCAAGCATGTTTCTTTGAATATTGTAATTAATAGTGTGTTAGAGTATCTGATTGATTTTCAAATCCGTTATCCTCCCTTATTGAATCTACTTTATTCCAACAATAGGAAGAATGTATTATTAACAATTTTCATATCATGAAAGTACATTAGACACGTTATATGCATATTAATGTACATCTGATCAGTAATATCAAGTTGCTTACCAAGATAACAGACTGTATGTGGTGTAAAAAATTGGTCCCTTAAAAATTTAGGAAATGGTCATGTGTTATGTTTGAATCCTAGATTTGCAGCTGGAAGGAATCCCAGAGACCATCTTGTCTTATACTCTTTATTTTACTGATGAGGCTGAGATGGATGAGATGAATTGCCTGTGGTAGGAAGTAGCAAAAATATTTGCTTTAAGTCTGTCATTCAGGAGATTAGTTTTTTCTTTCCTTGGTTAGCCTCATTGGTCATGTGGGTACCACTTAAAAGTGACCCTTTCCCCAGGTAATCACCAAGATGAATAAGAAGGCCTAACTTCTATCAGCCGCAAGAACATCTTAAAGATGAAGTATATGATGCTTGCTAAGTGCTTGGAGTTTATCGGAGCTGAGGATGTAATATAAATGTGAGCTGTTGTTATCCCTGTGAATGAACAGCAATTGCAGGTAAAATTGCATTAGTAACAATGGAGTTGATACTTGGAGACAGCACAGTAATAGAATTTAAGGTTGGATTGAGAAATTTATTAATAGACCAGGGCCATGTCTTGATGGAGCAGAAGTTGGGGGGAGCATGCAAGAAAAGGCAATCCAAAGATTTAAAAAGGAAAAAAAATCCTCAAGAAGTATGCTGCATTAACTAAATAACTTCAGCATTATTTTCGACTCACTTGACATAAATTGTTGCTTGCTCTTGATACGTAGGTTGGTGTAGATTCTCCAGGAGAATTGGAAATGGAACATTTAAAAAAAAATCCTCCAATTCTGACATTCCTGTTTGGGTAATAAGAACACGTGCAGGCATTTATTTTGGTTCTTTAAAGTTTGCAGTGTTTCACATATCTTTTTTAAGCCTCAAAAGCCTAAGAGATAGGTGCTAGAAGTATTCTTATCCCCATTTCGTAGATAGGAAACTGAGGTTTTTGCCCATGGCCCAGAACTAATAATTGAACTTGTGACTAATTACTGAGATCCACAATTCTCTTCCCTTTTCTTTTTGCCATGTGCTTAGGGCTTTTTCCTCTTCAAGTCCTTTTCCATCTTCATTTTTCTATATTAAAAGATTAAAAATTAAAATTAATTAAATTAAAAATTTTCTAGATTAGAGTGCCCTGCAGTACATTACACTTGCCTTTTGAGTTCCTAGTTTGCTCTCACCCTCTGACAGTCAACAAGTCTATTTAAGGGCCTAGCATGTGCCAGGTATCTCTGTTTCTGTTGATTTTTGGGCTTCACCTTTAACTTAATTTCAGAATTTAGAAAGGAAGTTCCAGTCATTCACATTCATCAAGAATTATTACCTTTCTACCCTTCTGAGGGATCCTCAGAAGCCCCGGAGCCCAACCCCCTCATTTTACAGACAAAGAAACCAAGGCCCTGGTAGTTTTCTACTTTCCCAAGACCATAGAGGTAGTAGTTGTTGGAGGTGGGATTTGAACCCAAGCCTTCTGACTGTAGAGTTAGAACCCTTTCCACTGCCTCCTTTCTTCTGCCCCTTCACTTTCCTTTTCTTTTTAGCCATTTGTTTAGGGCTAGTGTGAATGTAGGCACTCAGGCATTTCCCCCTTCTGTCAGAGCCTTCTTAGGGTTTAGAGAAGGAGAAAGTACAGTTACAGAGGAAAGCTTTAATAGAGTGATTTTGGTCACAAAGCATCAGCAGCTGTTTATTTGCTCAAAACAGTAGGAGTCCATATTAATAACCATGTGAGTTATATGTGGGGAAGTGAAAAGTAAGCAAAATCTTACCCTGGCTCCATAAATGGGGCTTTCTTCTTTTATTGAATGACTCTCTCTTCCGGTAGATGCTGGTGATATTCTCTATTATCCATGCAGAAGATCTGCCTTGATCTACACTACAGAAATCGTTTTGTCTTGCCTAGAACATAGCCCCCAAATGAAGAGGTTTTCAGGTTTCTCTTTATTGCAGTAATAAGGTTTTATATCTATGTGCTTCCTGTCTCAAAGGAACTCAATAGATGGTGTGAACTCTCTAGTTAATCTCTCTTATGTCCTCTTGGTGGAGAGAGAACACCTTAGAGGAATTCACAGAGTATCTGCTGGGAGGAACTGAAGAATAGAGAGGCTGAACTGGACTGGAGGTAAGGGGAAACAAAATTCAGCAGGAAGTCCCAATACTCAGAGCTGTCTAGGAGGGAATGGGCTTTTAGTTGGGGGAGGGGGATGCGTGTCACCTTTTCTCCTGAGGTTTTTGAGTGGAGGCTGCATGGCCCCTTGTTGCCAAAGTTATAGCAGAGATTCTTGGCCAGATAGTTTCTGAGCTTGGAGTATCTGCGGTCTTCTATCTTATCCACTCTCCTCCAGTCTGTGTGTGTGTGTGTGTGTGTGTGTGTGACAGAGAGACAAGAGACAGAGATAAGAGACAGAGAGAAACAGAAACAAAGACACACAGAGGTACAGAGAGACGGAGCTGCAGAGACAGAGACAAAAAGAGAGATACAAAAAGTGATAGAAATATAAAGACAGAGAGAGATGCAGAGACAGAGAGAGAAAAAGAGAAATAGAAAGTGAAAGACAAAGAGAGGTGCAGACAGAGAAATATGAGAGACAAAGAAAGATACAGAGACAGCAAGAAATGTCGAGTCAGAGAGAGATAGGGAGAAAGGAGAAAGACACAGAGATAGAAAGAAATGCAGAGACCCATCAAGAGAAAGAGAGAGTAAAACAGACACAGGAAGTGATAGACATGGAGAGACAGAGAGAAATACAGAGACAGAGAAAGAGGTGGAGAGAGATGGAGAAGAGGGAGAAAGGAGAGGAAGAGAAAGAGGGAGGGAGGGAGGGAGGGAGGAGGGGGAGAGAGGATGGAGAGAGAGAGAAAGAGAATGAAGTTGGTGGTAGTGGTGGTAGTGCGTTGTTCGGAGGCCATCACTCAGATGGAATACTCTCCTTCCCAAGGCAGCCCATTCCATTTTTGGACAGCTCCAGGTGCTGGGAAGTTTTCCCTTGACATTTATCCTGAATTTGGCTCTTTGCCTCTTCTACCCACGACTCCTTGTTCTGCCCTTTGGTGACAAATGGAACAAGCCAAACCGTTCTTCCTCCAGATGCCTCTTCAAATACTTGAATACAGACTAAGTTCTGCAGGGATCCAGAAGAATTATGGGACCTATATCCTCACATCAGTTTGGCTAAGATGTTGGATCATAGACTTAATGGTGGACAAGCTGATAAATGGAACTCTGTACAATAACTGCTGAGTTCCTTGCCACCTCCCTCCTCCCACTTCCTTGCTTACATTGAATATAGTTATGGAATTAAAATTGATTCCGTTAAAGACGGGCATCTTTGTAGACTTTTGCAGTGAATGGAGAGGGGATGGGAGGACCCACAGAAATTATTGAAATGTATGATCTGGTCCCATAACTGAGGCTGGTTTCAAGAATGGGATAGAGATAAGGAAAGGGATTGAGTTTGATTTCTTCACTGGTAAAGAGAACTTCATGGATCCTGGTAAGGATGAGGAAACTCCCTCTACCAAGACAAGATGGCACCTTCTCTGTACTTAGAGCTTTAGGCAGTTGCCTGGAGCCTTGAGAGGACAGGTGACTTACTGCCTCAGTAAGTGTCAGAAGCAAAACCTGAATCCAGGCCTCTTTAGTTCCAAGGTTATCTCTCTATCTCCTACTGTGTGGAGGGGGCACATTTATAAGTCAAGTCAAGGGAAGTCAGTAAGCAATTTCTAAACACCTTCTATGTGCTAGGCACCACACTAAGCACCAAATATATAAAGAAAACAAAAACAAACCCCCCCCAAACAACTATGTACAAACAAGCTATATAGAGGATAAATGAAAAATTATTAATACAGAGAAGGCACAAGCATTCAGGGGCTTTAGTTGAGACTTAAAGGAATTCTGGGAAGCCAGGAGGCACAGATGAGGAGGGAGAGAATTCCAGGCATGGGGGACAGTTAGTGAAAAAGGAGAGTTGAGTGATGGAACTATCTTACAAAGCACTTAGCAGGTGCCAAACACTTTGTAGAATGTTGGGCAAGACTCCCCCTGCTCCCCAAAGCTCACATTTTAGCTGTGAGGGAAAATACTTCTAGGAGAGTGTAGCTACAAGGCCAGTGGAAAGGCCTTGTGGTCCTCAGGGTGCATTTTTGGGAAGAGGGAGGGAGATCCTGGTAGGGCATAGCTCAATACAAATGGATGTGTGTATCAGGAGCCAAATCCAACCTGTGCTGACCATAAATTAAATTATAGAGAAGACCAAACTAGAGTTAATGGAAATTTGTCAAATCCAATCACCAGTCTCTAGATTAGACGGTCTGTCTGCTTTGCAAAGTCCTCTCCTTATTTCATGCTGTCATGAAACACCCAAATGCCTGCCTACTAGCCTTTCCTTTTGTCCTAAAAATATTTACCTTTGCAAACTCACTTAATGCAGCTGCTGGAGCCACTGGACAATTCCAAGAATGTGGCTTTGTTTGCAGGAGACAGTGCTGTGGGCAGTGCTTTGAAGGCTCCTCATTATCCTGTCTGAAGGCTGCGCTGAGTAGAACTGCTTTCTCCAGATGCCTACCAAAAGGCCCTGCAAGGTTTCCCCCAGTTTTTAGCTGACAGTGTGAAAGAACAGAGCTAAGCATTTCTTCTCACTTGACTTTGGATTATCTTCCTTCTAGGGTGAATTTGATCTAAATCAAATTGATTTGTCATAATTTCAATCACAGTCAGGAAGATGCAACTTAAATCACTTGTCAGGAAGACTCAGTTTAATCTTTTTTTTCTTCCCCCTACAAAAAGTGCCTTCTTGATGTTCAATATAACTTTAACAGCATACATTCTTCACAGCTCATAGACGGAGGTTGTTTCATTTTTAGAAAATGCATACTATATACATTTTAAAGCACTGACTTAGTTTGATGTATTTTTCTTCCACACGAAAAAATTTGCAGGCACATCCGGAAGCTGAACGATGATTGTGATAGTCTAAAAGTCCTTTTGGGTTTTTGAGGCCTCTCCCATTGCCTGGGTTCTAGGCATGCCCCATTCTATCGCTTTGTTCTGGAAACGTCCATAACCTTTGTTAATATAGCTGTGGCTTCAGGCAGTTAGTCCCTGCCACACCCCTTTGTGGAAAACCAGTTGGATATGTCTGAATGAGAACCAATAGGCATTTATTAAGCACCTACTATGTACCCCACATTGTGCTAAAATCCAATATCATTGAGCTACCTTGATGGGAAGATAATGAAGGAGGCTGGTCTCTCACCTCTTGACTAGAGGAGTGACATTTATATGAGGCTTGATGGTTTCTAGAGATATACATATATTTAGCTGAATGATTAGCTTGCAGGATAGGGACGGTTTTGTTTTTATATTTGTATCTCCAGTGACTAACAAGGACCTGGAGCACAGTAGGTACTTAATGGATTTTTGTTTATTGATTAATTAAGGTCATGCCCTTCTTTTTGCTGTGGTATGAAGACAATACCAGCTTATCCCCTCTGGCAGCTGAGAACTCCAGTTGTCTTTGTCCAGAATCCCTCTTGTTTTACCCCTGGCCTCTAGGTATCACATATATTTAGAATTTTTTCTTCAATAAGAAATTATTTTTACTTTTGCTCTTGTTTAGTTGTGTTTGACTCTTCATGAACTCATTTGGGGTTTTCTTGGTAGAGATACTGGAGTGGTTTGTCATTTCCTTCTCCAGCTCATGAGGCAAATGGGGTTAAGTGACTAGCCCAGGGTCACACTGCTAGCAAATGTCTGAGGCCAGATTTGAACTCAGGAAAGTGAGGCTTCCTGACTCCAGCCCCAACACTCTATGCATGATGATACCATCTAGTTGCTCAAGTCTCTGTATTCACAAATTTACAAAAATTTTTATTTTTATATTCTAGACAACATGAACAACCAAATAGCTAGCTAACTCTACCATTACTTCTCTTCTTGTTTATGTATTTGCTCAGGAAAATACAAGTTTTCTTCATTGGAAAATTCTTAAATGAGATCTCAGTATAAAATAAATTAGCTTGAAGACAAAATTTCTTTGCTATTTTACCATTATATTCTTTTTTTTTTT
>JAQQSK010014014.1:0-11276 GCA_028658325.1 Potorous gilbertii
GTTTTTTTCCCTTTTCTGGGCATTTTCCCAGCCAGTTACTTGACTTCTGAGAGTCCTCTCCACCCCCAGCCTAAGTGTGCCCAGCTATTGCTTAGGGTCTGAGATTCAATTGCTGCTCCCCAGCCTCAGGGCTTTTGGCAGCAGGCCTGGCTGCTATTCAATGGGAGCTTAATTCCTGGTGCTCAGGTTGGGGCAGGGCCTCCTCCCAGGCTCAGTTCCCTCAGGGGTTTTATGCAGAGACCTTCTGTAATGGAGCTGCTGCTGAGCTCCTGCCTGCTCTGGGAGCCTCTGGCCACTGCCTCTGCTGCTGCCTCCCGAGGGGGCCTGAGTCATGGAGACACTCCGCTCCCCTCTCAGCCCGTCTCTCTCACTGACCTGTGCGCCTTTGGGTGGAGGGACCTTTGTGGCCGCTGGAGATTCTGGTCCTTGAAGCCTGCTCGGATCTGCTCGCTCCTCTCAGTGCTGCGTGGCCAGGGCAGGGGAGGGCTCCGCTCCCGTCTGGTGAGCGATGGACATTTGGGATTGGTTTTTCAGGACTCTCTGGAACGGAAATCTCCTTCACTGTGTTGCTGCATGGCTTCCACTGTTCCAGAATTTGTCGCAAGTTCTTTTTAGAGGAGATTCATGGTCTGTGGGTTCGAAGCTAGCATACGTGAGTCTTCCTACTCCACCATCTTGGCTCCTCCCTCTCCTAAAAAAATAAAATTAAGGGGCGAGAGAGGAATATCCTGGGAGTGGAAAGGGAGAAATGGAATGGGACAAATTATCTCTCATAGATGAGATAAGAGAAAGCTTTTCCAGTGGAGGGGAAAAGGGGGGCAGTGAGAGGGGAAAAGTAAGTTTATTCTCATCACATTTGGCTCAAGGAAGGAATAACATGCACACTCAATTTGGTATGAAAATCTATGTTACACTACAGGAAAGTAGAGGAGAAGGAGATAGGTAGTGTGGGGTGGGAATGATGAAAGGGAGGGCAAATGGGAGGAGGGAGCAATTAGAAGTAAACACTCTTGGGGAGGGACAAGGTCAAAAGAGAGAATAGAAGAAATGAAAGGCAGGATAGCATGGAGGGACATGTAGTTAGTCTTACACAACATGCCTATTATGAAAGTCATCTGCAAAACTACATATCTATAGCCTATATTGAATTGCTTGCCTTCTCAGTGGGGATGGGTAGGGAGGGAGGAAGGAAGAGAAGTTGGAACTCAATGTTTTAGGAACAAATGTTAAGAATTGTTTTTGTGTACAACTGGGAAATAAGAAGTACAAGTAATGGGGTATAGAAATTTATCTTGCCCTACAGGACAGGAGAGAAGATGGGGAAAAGGAAAAGGAGGGATGTTAGAAGGGAGGGCACATTTGTAGAAGGGACAATCAGAATGCAAGGCATTTTGGGGTGGGGGAATGGGAGATATAGGGAGAAAATTTAGAACTCAAAATTTTGTAGAAATGAATGTTGAAAACTAAAAAGAAATAAATATTTAAAAATAAAAGAGGCAAGATAAAGCTTTACAGTAATGGGAAAGAAACAACAGGTGACAGGGAATGAGCAAACCTTACTCTCATCAGATTTGGCTCAAGGAAGCAATAACATAGACTCAGTTGGGTATGAATATCTATCTTACCCCACAGGAAAGTGGGGAGGAGGGAGATAGGAAAGATGGGGAATGCTCAGAGCACAGATTGGGGGAGTGGGTAACTAGAAGCAAACACTTTTGAGGAAGGAGAGGATCAAAGGAGAGAAAAGAATAAATGGCAGGGGGTGCATAGGATGGAGGGAATTGGATTTAGTCTTTCACAACATGACTATTATGGAAATATTTTGTATGACTACACATGTATAACCAATATGGAATTGCATGCCTTCTCAATGAGGGTAAGTGGGGATGGAAGAGGGGAGAGAATTTGGAAATCAAAATTTTAAAAATGAATTTTAAAACTTGTTTTTACATGCAGCTGGGGAGTAAGGTATACAGGCAAGGGAGTATAGAAATCTATCTTGCTCTACAGGAAAATAAAAGGTAAGGTGATAAGCGAAGGGGATGGGATGATAGAAAGGAGGGCAATTGGGGGAAGTGGTAATCAAAATGCATGTTGTCTTCAGGTGGGGGATGAGAGAGATGGGGAGAAAATTTTGAACTCAAAACCTTGTGGAAGTGAATGTTAAAAACTAAAAATAAATTAGTTCATAAAGCTCAAAATAGTGCCATTGAAATACGGGCTCCAGATGTCTTACCTTGGTTGTTTCTCACCTTTAGTTTGTAATCATTGCCATACACTAGCATCACCTCTCACATGCCCAATCTTACCTTTAATGAGGAGATGTCTCTGGCATCCTAGCAATTATCAGACTGCACTTGTGAGTCAGGGGTCATAAGGTTATCCTGATAAGTCCTTGATGGTTGGCATTCTTGTGCAGGGATACCTTCCCACCCTAATCCACCCCCAGCTATTTTCTGATGTCTAGCAAAGCTTGTCTAGGTTTTGATTCCAAGGATTGTTTCTTGTCAACACCTCTATTTTCTTTGCATAGGAATGTGAAAGTCATGATGCTGAATCTTCTTCCATCAGTATGGTCCACAACCCACTTCTGACTTAATAGATAAATCTTAGGACATTTCCTAAGGCACATTAAAGCTAAGTGACTTGCCCAGAATTACACAAATGCTACATATGGAGCTTGAACCCAGGAATTTCTGTCACTAAGACTAGCATTCATGGGATCATTGATTTAAAACTAGAAGGGACCTTCTAAGTCATTAAGCCTAATACTTTCATTTCATAGATGAAGAAACTGAGAATTAAGTGATGATACAGTTAGTAAATGTTTCAGGCAGGATTCAAAGCCAAATCTTCCTGACTCTTAAGTCCAGTGTTCTATGTGCAGTATATATACTACACATGTTGCCTTTTTTTAGGCCAGGATTAGGATAGGAGTAGGGTAATAATAAGTCTAGCCAGTTCTAAAAAATGAGCCACACTAACTAAAGTTAAGTGAAAAAATATGGGTTTGACTTCTGGTAGAGTATTGCTCGGCTATTCCCTACCCTCTCCTTCCTATCATTTGCCAGTTGTTGTTATTTTTAACACTATTGGTTACTGTAACAGAGAGCTATAGATATTCAGAATCAGGGAAGATCTGTAGTGGCTGGAGTGTTTTCTGAGGAGGCTTCACAGAATTAGTCCTTTATTGATGGGAAGAATGTGAAGCCAGAAACAGTAACTTCTCTTCTAGACGTAACCTTAGGGTCTGGGACATTATAAGCTAATTCATGTTTGGTAAGTGGAGAGAATGGAAATAGGGAAGGAATTGAAATTCTTCCTATTAAGGGAGACATTTTGGTTTAGAAGCACAATTTTATATACAAAATATAGCTTTAGATTGGGTCCTCTCACAGTCCTGGCACAAATCAGGTCCTGCTATAAGTTGGTGTCCCAGGCACAGGATACTCTACAGATGCTGGTTTTGAGTTCCACGTTACCATGTCTTTGTTGTTCTTACAGAAGCTTTGTGAGAAGTACACAGTAAAGTCTGGACCTTGCACAAAAGGATATGATCCAGTTTGTAGTAAAGATTTTGTGACCTATCTCAATCTCTGCTATTTTTGCCGGACATTTAGGTAAGTGCAGAAAGTTTCAAGATGGTTCTCCCTCTGTCTTGCCAGGTGATTAGCAGGATCCTGCAATCATCCACAGACATTTACTGCCCCATCACAAAATTCATCTGGAAACCTTAAAATACTATAGTAATGACAGTTACCATTATAATTAAGCTTCCTCTGAAATAACTAGAGGGTCTAGATGCTTTCTGTGCACAGAACTCTCCCAGTCCTGGACCCAGTCTGATATTTGGTGTTGTCTTATTAACTCCCTAGGGTGGTCTTGCCAGTTACAATAACTGTAGCTCCGTCTATATAGCTGTTTGTGGTTTACCAAGTGTCTCTTGGTAAGCTATTCTCTTAATAATTCTGCAAGGTATACAGTACACAAGTATACTCGCCTAGTTAGCTGATTCAACTCTACATTCACCTCTATTTTCACATCCTTTACTACCTCGTTCTATCATTACTCAGCCCCAGCCAAACCTCAGACCAGGATAAGTCCCATCATCTTTCTCTCTCCCTTAACTTTCTCAGATGAGTGCCTCATCTCATATTTTATCAGGAAAATTTGAGACCATGATCGTTTTTTACCCTTCTCCTAATCTCACAACTTTTTGATACTGCCCCCACTATCACTTTTATTTCAGTGTCTGGCAAAGGGATGACCCTTGCTAATTAATTCCTAAGCCTTCACATGTTCCTTTAATTCTACCCCTCTTCCATCTTCTCCATTTGAAGATGCCCCCACTATCAATCTCTCTAAAGCCTTTAGTTTTTCCTTGTTTTCTGATTACTGCTTTGCTACCTATAATATCACCAAACTTTCCCAATCTTAAAAAATCCCCACTGTATCCTTCCAGCCCCATAATCTTTTTATTCTGTATTTCTCTGATATTTCAGAGTCAAAATCCCTGGAAAGCTGTCTATACTCATTCTCTCCATTTACTCTCCTCTCTTCTCCTCATTACTCAACTGAAATTTCTCCTTTCAAGTTATCATTGATTTCTTAATGACCAATTCTAGTGAACTTTTCTCAGTACTGATTCTTCTTGACATCTCTGTAACATTTCACACTCTGGGAGACCCTCTTATAGCCTTCTCACCTGCGCAACTGAATTGTCTTAGTCCCCTTTACTCTACGTAATGAGCCCTGTCTTTCTGAGAGGACTTTATACCCTTTCACTTTGTGATCTCATCAACTCCCATGGCTTCAATTATCATCTTTATGCAGATGATTTCCAGGTTTCTATGTCCAATTCTAATATTTCTCCCAATTTCCAGTCCCACATAATTAACTACCTGGGAGATCTTTAAAGTTGGATTCCTATAGGCTTCTCAAAGTCAAAATGTCAAAAACAGAACTTATCTTCTTACCTAAAATCTATTTCTCTTCCAAGTTTTCCTATTATGAAACATCCTTTTACTTGGCAAGTTTCAAAACCTGTGTCAGTTATCCTTAATTTCCCATTCTCACCCACATAACTAATCATTTGGAAAATCTTGATTCCTCTTTCCCCACACCTCTCAGACCTGTCCACTCCTCTCCACTTACACAACCATTGCTATCCTATGGGTCCTTATCACTTTTCATATGAACAATTGCAATAGCATACTATTTGGTCTTCCTGTCTCAACTAATTCCCAAAATATAGGCATGAATAAATCATGAGACGGATGTATCAATAAGAATGTTCCCCTAGGATTTGGCAGCATACCTATGAATCCATAGTCTATGCAGGTCTATATCACCTCTACAGTCTACCCATTAAATGGTCTCTTAATTACAAGTGATTTTCTTAATTACAAGTCTAAGTCACTATCTAATCAATAAACTCTAATGATCCCCAATTACTTATTAATATCATGTATAAAATTCTATGTTTGTCATTTTAGAAATTGTATTCAAATCTTAGCTCTGCCACCCTGGACAAAACACTTAATCTCTTCTGAATATAGTATATGGAGTAGCCAACTCTCAGTCCATCCAAGCTCAAAATCTTCTAATTCCATCTGTCTTTTTTTAAAGTGGGGCAATTGGGGTTATGTGACTTGGGGTTATGTGTCACATGTCTAGCGAGTGCTGTCTGAGGTCAGACTTGAAATCAGGAATTCCTGACTCCAGGGCCAGTACTCTATCAATTGCACCACCTAGCTCCGCCCCCCTCCACCCCCATGATTGTTTAAGTAGAAAAGAAACCATGTACAATCAAGTAAGGTAGGCCTGCTATCACAGGTTCTTAGATCTACATTTCTAAAAGGAATGCAACTTTTAAGGGGTCAAAAATCACTTTAATCAAGCACAAGTACCATTCATTTAGTTCAGGGGAAAAAGTCACCCCTGAACTTCAGAGAAAATAGAGAGAAATTAAAATCAACAGACATGGCTTCCAACTCTCTGACATGAGCAATACATACATCATAGATCAACAGACAGATCCAACTGTCTGACAATTACATACATACATACATAGTTATCAGAGAGAGAAGCACCAACATTTGGATTTTCAAAGCTGAGGCCGTGGTGGGGTGGGACTGCTTCATGGCTTCCCAGAGCCTCATCTGGCACACAAAGCTTCTTCTAAAAACTAAGCCCCAAAGTAAAATCTCACCTCAAAGTACTTATACATTTTTCAGAGCCAGAGGGCTCTTGAGAAACACCGCCTCATTAGAAAATTAAAAAATTGTGGGCTTTCCTACAAATCTTCCCTAATCAAGCTCCCCTTAATAGACAGGGTCCATTAATGGTTGGGGAAGATCTTCCCATTAAGAAGCAAAATTATATTAACAATAAGCAAAAATGAATTATCAATACACACCCCCACTTAATTTCTAGGCAATGTCATAACATTTACTCATGAATCTCAAAGAAGTGGAATTCTCCCCCTTGAACTCACATGTGTATTCCAAACTAAAGTCTTATTATCTACTCAATAACATTTCAAATGCAGCCACTCAGCCTTCCTAGTCCTTCAGTAGGGGTGTGCATAGTGGGGAATGATTGAAGTACCCTTCAGGTAAAAGGCCAGGCCTCAAATGGGTCACAGCTACTTCTACAGACACTGCTGACTGTAGTTCCTGGTGTTCATTGGAAACTGGGAAAAACAAGACAATAAGACCCTTGGACTAATCAGTTGTGTCCAATCTTCCTCTAACTTACAAACATATCCACGGTCCATGTTTCATTATATGGGGACATGATGCCCATATTGGACCAAGTGAACTTACTTCTTGAAATGTCTCTAATGTTACTCAGTGTTTACTCTTCCTATATGGGTAAATCTGTCTGAAAAGTTTCCCCCTTGCTCCCACAGGACAGTGTTGAATTTTTGCTTCTACATGGATTTTTTTTTTTCTTTCTTCAGGTATGCATATCCAGGAAGAGTACTCTTTCAGAAGTTTGGTCCCTGCCCTAATATCAATGAAGAGACATAGTTTTGAAATGACTCTTGAACTGAATGCAGACAAATACCTTCTCCTCAACTGGTCTTGCCTGTTCATCACTGATTGCATGCTGAGCAAATTACTTTAAGTCTTATTCAGAAGAAATCTTTTTTTCTGATTTTTCCTGTTTTTTAAACCATAAGATATTGAATCTATGTTTATTCCCCTTCCTACCCAGATATACTTATTTAAAATTCTAGTTTTGCACTAAAGCATGATTTGATAGGAGTTCAAATTTTCTACCCAGAGATATGAAGACAAACTTGTGCAAAATGACAATGGAACATACATGATTTTCCTGAGATTTTGGGGAGAAGTACTAGAGAGAAAGAGGGGTATCCTGTGAGTTAGAGGGACTAGGGCCTAATCTTGTCTCTATAATTAAATCATTGTGTAACCTAGGAAAAGTCATTTCCTAAAGGAATAGCAGTATAAACACAGTTTCATCATCTTGTTGAATGAAAAATACATCCTGAAAGATTAGATCCTCATTTTTACAGATGTCTCTAGTGAAAGCAAATCTTAGGACCTGAAGTGTTCACATAATGTTCTCAGTTCTCCAGTTTTCTATATATGTGTGTAGATATCATCTTACTTCCTCTCACATTATACTTCAGTATCCCATTGTATAATACTCTGCTAAATCCTGAGTAGATTATATATACTGACTTGGTATAGCAAAAATTGCCAAGATCTTAGAGCCAATAGAGTTGGGATCAAGATCTGACTTTTTCACTCCTTCATTGCATGACTCTAGGGGAATACTTCACCCTTCTAAGCCTGTTTCATCATCTCTAAGACTACTTAATCTTCCAAGACTGTTCTAGCTCTGATGTTCTTTGATAATGATTCATGACAATTTGAAAGGAGTTGAACAGAAACCCACTTGTTGTTCTCTGTAATGGGAATGTTGGATAATATTAGATGTGGAAAAATCCTCATCTAGTCCAATCCATAACTAGACAGGTATTCTGTTTCCAATATGCATGGCAAGCTCATTTCAACCTTCATTTTAAAGACTTACAGAAATGGGACAGAGGAAGAATACTGCCCTGGAGGTAGCGCACTCCTTGAATTGTTAAGAAGTTTTTTCTTTATATCAGTGATTGCTCCTAATTCTGACCAGTTGGCATAAGCAAAGAAAAGACTTATCCTTCATTAGCATGATAGCCTTTCATATCTTGAAGACAGAAATCTTATTTCTCTTAGTTCTTCTCTTTTCCAAGATAAAAGTACTGTAATGCACTATGTATGTTTAAAGCTGATTTATCATTACATAGGCTTATTAAGGCTAAAGGTATTCTAATAATTTGACAGCAATCAATGCATACAATCAAACTGTATTACCTATTAAAATCATAGCAACAATCCTTCTAAAAATAGTTACTAATTCTTAAAGGTCTAAGCATCAAGGGTGGGGAACCTTGCAACCTCAAACGTACATCTATCCTGCTAGACCCTCAAGTATAGTCCTTTGACTGAATCCAAACTTCACAGAGTAAATCTGCTTAAGAAAAAGGTTTATTCTGTAAAACTTGGGCTCAGTCAAAACAAGGACCTAGAATATCACATGTGGCCTTAAGGCTACAGGTTCCCCATACCTGGTAGTATAAGAGCGTCTCATATTAACTCTCACAATGAGATTCCTTGTCTGCCCAGTTATGTCTCCTTCTGAGTTCTGATAGGCCTTCTTCATCAAATAGCACAGCTATTAATATATACAAGATACTTGAATTTTAAAGAGAAGGGAACACAGGAATCTGTCCTTGTCATGAACTTGGAGTAGGCTGATAGCTAAGATTGCTGGTGGGTTTTTGGGTTCTTGCTAAGGCATTTACAAATTCTATATAAGTTCTGATTGGTGGTCTAAACTTGTGAGAAAATGAAACTATCAATTAAAATTAACATCATTCGCAAATATTTATCGGCTTTTTATCAAATCTGGGGAGGATGCACCCACATAATTAGTAGTTATTTGCCAAATCTGGTACACATACACATTTAGTAATTTATTTACAGAATCTGGAGGGAACATTGATGTCATTATAAAAGTACTAGCATTCAGTAAGCACTTAATCAGTGCTTGAGCTATCTACTCATCAAGAGGAAAGGAAGTTATGCTTGGATTTAAACAAGATAGAGAATTAGGGGTAGTTATCCAACTGAACTCTCCTAACAATTCCCTCCAATAAACTTTAAAAGAATGCCTCAAATCAAAATTTGGAGTAGCAGAGCCAACATAAATTTGAAGGGAGACATTTTTCTGACCTAAGCGGTCAGGAGGAGAAGTCTGTGGCAAGAGGGTAGAGCCCAGTCAAGAGCTGCCACATGTGTGGCAGCCCCAACAATAGTGGGCAACTGTTGGGGAACAACAGCAGCAGTTTTGGGAAATCTCATCCCAGAGAAGGTAAGGGGGTCAGACAATTGGTTGGAAAGAGATTTCAGGGGACTCTGCTGGCAGATTGGCAGCTCCATTACCCAATGTAAATAACTTTGTGTAAAAGTTTCACTTGCAAACTTTAAAGTTCTACCTAAATGCTAGCTGTTGTTATTACCATAATTTTTATTACAAGCAACTACCCTAAACCAAATTCCCCTCCAGAACAATTCAAGAACTGTGTTGTGAAACCACAGTCAAGATCACACAAAATTTATTGACTTCCACAATAAAGGAGTGATGGTCATGGAATATGTTATCCAGAAGGCAAAGGAGTTAGGGCTACAACCAACAATCACCTATGCAACAAAACTGAGTATATAATCTCTGAGGGGGAAAATGGGTATTAGTGAAATAGGGGACAATTCAAGCATTCCTGATGAAAAGATTAGAGCCAAATCGAAACTTTGACTTTCAAATAAAAGAAATATTAAAAGGGAAATATGAAATAGAAATCACAAGGGATTCAATAAGTTTAAACTGTTTACATTCCTACATAGGAAGAAGATACTTATAATAATTAATGGGAAAATAGAATGAAGGGGAATACACAGTTAGTAATCATAACTGCGAATGTGAATGGAATGAACTCATTCATAAAATGAAAGAGGATAGTACAATGGATTAGAAACCAGAATCCAGCAATACATTGTTTACAAGAAACACACTTGAAACAAAGAGCAGCAGAGTAAAGATAAAGAGCTGGAATAAAATCTGTTATGCTTCACCTGAAGTTTAAAAAAAAACAAGGGTGGCAATTATGATTTCAGATAAGGTAAAAACAAAAATAGTTCTGATTAAAAACGATAAACAGGATAACTACATTTTGATAAAAGGTTCTCCAGAATATGAAGCAATGTCCATAACATATGTAGATGAAATGGAATAGAACCTAAATTCTTAAGGAAAAAGTCAAATGAGTTACAAGAGAAAATAGTAAATTTATACTAGACCTCAACTTTCCCCTCTCAGAACTAGATAGATCTAACAAAAACCAAGACAGAAGTTAAGGATATGAATAGGATTTTGGAAAGGTTTACTATGATAAATATCTAGAGAAAATTGTATAAAAGGCAAAAGAGATATACTTTTTTCTCAGTGATAGGGCACCTACATAAAAATGGACCATGTACTGGGGCATAAAAATCTCTCAGCAAAATTCAGAAAACCAAAAATAGTAAACACGCCATTTTCCGATATTAATGAAAAAAAATTACATTCAATAAAGGATTGTGAAAACATAGATTAAAAATGAATTGGAAACTGAATAATCTAATCCTAAAGAATGAGTGGACTAAAAATCACATTATAGAAGAAAACAGTAATTTCATGGAGCAGAATGACAACAATGAGACAACATACTAAAATTCATAGGATGCAGCCAAAGTAATGCTTAGGGGAAATTTTCTATTTCTAAACACATCAATAAAATGGAGAAAAGCAGATCAATGAATTGTACAAATAAGTAAAAATCTTCAAAAAAATGAAAAATACCAAATTAAACACCAAACTAGAAATCCTGAAAATCAAAGGAGAGATTAACAAAATTGAAAGCAAGAAAAATATTGAACTAATAAATAAAAACTGGTTTAACAAAAATAATTGATAAACCATTGGTTAATTTGATTTTTTTAATTAAATAAATTTATTTATTTAAATTTTTACATTCATTTTCACATTTTCACAAAATTTTGGGTTCTAAATTTTCTCCCCATTTGTCCCCTCCCACCTCCCCAATACACTGAGCATTCTAATTACCCATATCACCAATCTTCCCTCTCTTCTACCATCCCTCC